>JAUZST010016227.1:0-34371 GCA_034779995.1 Parotocinclus haroldoi | reverse complement strand
GCTTGGCAGAGGTGGGATTTGAACCCTGGACCTTCTGGTCCAGAGTCCAGTACCTTAACCGCTAGGCTACCACAGGTATCTTATGTTCTAAGAGGACTAGTATATTGCGCATACTTTAACGGTGGTTAAAAGTTAAAACATTTTAAAACATTAAATTACATTAAATGAAGTCTGCTTATAATATCAAATAACGCTGTGTTCTCTCTCTCTCTCTCTCTCTCTCTCTCTCTCTATATATATATATATATATATATTGTGTGTGTGTGTGTGTGTGTGTGTGTGTGTGATGCTTACATACTCAGTTTTGATTCGAATGAATTAATGCATGTATATTTTAATTAATTGACATCTGTGTTAGTCCAATAATCATAATTGAAGGATGTCAAATATGTTGTATAGTTATGGTATAACTATAAAGGTTACGGTTATAGTATAGTATAACTTCATATACATTCCAGGACAAAAAATGGGCCAAACCTAAAATTAGTAAAAATCAGTGTTGTTCTGCTTAATGGTAATTTTTTCAAACTGTTTCCCTGTTAGCTTGCCTTTAATATGAAATAAATATTGTCTGCAGGGTAAAACCAGAATAATCTGGCTTAAACTTATACATGTTTTTCATTATAAAGCAAATAATGACAACATTAATTAGCTTAATATGCAGTGAACATCTATCTATTTCCCTCATTAACACTTGCATAATTCATGTAATCAGCTGTGTCTCAAGTTTTTCACTTATATTTAATTAACATGACAGAAAGGCAAATTAAAATAGAAATGTTTTCATTTACAATGGAGTTAAAACAGTGATTAATTAAAGTGAATTGTGCTCTCGGGTTAGATTCTAAGTGTATTACACTCCATCACTCACTTTCCACACCCACCTAATAATGAGTTAGGGTCGTGGGAGCCAAGGCTTGCCCAACAGCACAGAGCGTAAGGTAGGAACTAACTATATGCAGCAGTTCAGACACCAGTTATAATGCTTGTCTTTGGTAAGCAGGAGGAAACCAGAGGAGCTGGAGGAAACCCAGTCTATCGTAGGACACACAGACTTAAACTGGGTCTCTTTAGAGATGCTTCTTGACCTAATGCATGTACTGTATTTGGAACGTGGGAGGAAACCCGAATACTCAGAGGAAGCATTAGAAGCATCAATCTTCACTTCTGCAGTTTTTTTTCATTATGGAATCTAACAACACATATGTAATTTTTCATAGTGAGTATTGGTCAGTCTCAGGCAAATTGGTTTTTACATGGCTTCCCCTGTTACTGTTACTCAAGAGTGACAGGACTGATTTTGCAAATGCATAAACCGAAAATATGTTTTGTAATATTTATAATAATATTTATTTGTAATAAAAACAAATATCATCTCAAAATATTTTAAGTAACAGGACTGTAAGTTGAAATTGACCTTCTGGGTAAAATATCATCAAATATACACGAAAACATAAGACAGAACTCACTGTCTTTACTGTCTTCGGTGCAAAACACAATTCTGGAGGACTTGAATCATATATTTCTTTGTAAAGTGTAATGTTAAAGACCATGGACAGCTAACAAACACTACCTATCAGTGTTCTTAGTAGTTTTAGTATAGAACTACCAATAATAAACCTCAAAGTGCAATCCTAAAGGGTTTCCACGTTCCTCTGAAGACTGTTACAGCTGTGTGATGTTTTAGGCGTTGCCAAAAACCAAAGCCGAGCAGTGTGCCTAGATGTTGCGTATTCCTAAGTGTTTTGAATGTGTGCTCTACAGCTCACTCGCCCCTCCTTCCTTCCACAGCAACTTCAGAGCCTTTAACTGCGCTGCAGTGAGCGCGCGCGCTTCCACACTGCTGCGGACGACTTTCAGCATCCCCACGCACCATTTGCGCCTTGTATTTCACTTCCAAGAACGAACCTTGTTTGTCGTTCAGATCCTTTTCGGCTTTCTTGCTCCTTCATTGAACTTTATTCGTGTTGGCGCCGAGGACTCGGGACACTATGCAGCACAACCATGGCGAAGAGGGCTAAATCGGTGGCGAGGACCCTGGAGGATTTGACGCTCGACTCGGGTTACGGCGGAGCGGCAGACTCTTTCAGGTCGTCGAGCTCTTCGCTGTGCTGCTGCTGTCCCGAGGCGCACGCACCGTATGCGCATGGAGCGACCTGCTGCCGCCTGACCGACCGCATGCGCAGTCGCCACGGCAGCTCGGACACCGTGAACGCGGCACCCGGAGACGACGGCGAGACGCTGGAGTGCCCGGGACACTGTGCCAGGCTTCCCGAGCTCGACGACGTGCCGTGGAGCCTCGCGGAGGTGCAAGCCGCCTTGGGCAAGCACGGGGATCCGAGATGCGCAGGCTCCGGCGCCACCAGCCCGGAGCTGATCGCCCGAATATCGTCGCTGCTGAGCCGCGCGCTCGTACGCATAGCCATGGAGGCACGGAGGCTCAGCCTGCGCTATTCACGCTGCACCAGGTACGAAGTGCAGAGCGCCGCCAAAATCGTGCTGTCGTGGACCGTGGCAGCGAACTGCGCCGCCGCCGCTCTCGGTGCGCTCTCCACCTACAGCATGAGCACAGAGGACCGGTTCAGCCGGGGGAAGTCCGAGCGCTGCGGCCTCGTTTTCTCCGTGGGACGCTTTTTTCGCTGGATGGTGGACAGCAGCGTGGCGCCCAGGATCCACGAACACGCCGCCATCTACCTGTGCGCCTGCATAGAGAGTCTGTTCCGTGAAGTGCTGAGCCGGGTGCTGAACAGCGCGCTCCTGGAGCAAGGCAACGGCATGCCCTCTCTTACCCTGGAAGCCTTTGAGCAAGCAATTAACAACGACCCAGAGCTCTATGGTCTGCTTCAGCCTTACCAGCACCTCATATGTGGGAAAAATGCCAGTGGTGAGTCACTAAAAAGCTCTAAATCACAAATCAACAGGTTACCTGCTTTGTCATAACTTGAACCCAGCCACTACCCAGAGCATCTGCAGGACCAGTTACAAATATTATTTTTGTTCATTCTGTTCTTTCAGTTACTGTGGCACTTGTTGAGTTGATTGTTTTAATTGGTACTGTGTCAATATTACTGTACTTGTGAGTATCTCATAATATGCAGTACTTTCATTTGCCTCTACAAAATGAATAGCAGCAGCACACTGCAAAACAATGACATGAGGTGCATTAAGATATCTCTTTGAGGTGAAGTAAATGCAGCCATAGGGCAATACGTGTCAGCACGTGTGCCAATAACATGTTGTATGCATATAAGTGCAGTGGCTTTGGCCAAAGTTTGAGGGTTCAAACTGCAGTTCCAACCGTTGAGCCCGACCCCTAACCCACTGTGCTCCAAGGGAGCTGGCCCTGTGCTTTGACAACTTCATCTTTACCTGGGATGTCCAGTAGTCTACCAGTTGGTACTGTTTTGAAAAAGTTTGTATATGAATTAAAATAAACTGTCCTAAAGGTAGTGGTATATCACATAGTCATTTCTGTATGACTGTATTTATATAGAACATACAGATGAAATATAAATTGTATAGATAAATTGTATCTTATCAGGATTATTTCATTTGTTAATAGCATATTTTTTTATAAGCAAGCCAGAGTCTCCTGTGTATTTTGGCAAACCTCACAAGAAGCAATGCATTTGTGTTTATCCAGTTAAATAATCTTTTGGGCCAGTTGCCCAGCCACTGACATCATCTGTGTGTGCAGTTGAGTCTGCATTTAGATGTTTCAGCCAAGATTAAGGGGCCTGGGTCTCAAATATGGAATAACTGAGTCTCAAACATGGAAGGTTTGGCTTTTCAGTTTTCAAACTGTGTGTGTGTTTGTGTGTGTATGTGTGCCTTATCTTCCCACACCTGTGAGGACTGACTGCTTTCAGATTGATAGGGAAACCTGGTAAGAAATCTTCATGCCAGTCCTCATGATTGTTTATTTTACAAACACCAGAAAAAGTTTTAAAAATCATTATGCCAATGGAAAGTACTCACAGGAATAGCAAGACAAAATGTGTGTGTGTGTGTGTGTATAATGTAAGCAGATTGCATTTTTGTTATTAAATGCACTGACCAGCAATGCTGGTTTACACAGGCTTTCCTCTCTTTAACTGTAACCCTGGCAGCATGTTTAAATGTTAATTATTTTTAATAACACAAAACCCTGGGTTGGGTTTTCAAATAAAACAGCAAACGATCACATTCAGTGGTTGGTTTGGCATGGCACTGAAATGTTAATGACTTACTATCGTTCAGTCTGTGGCTGATCTCTGTGTTAAGAGGTATGCGGTTCTCCCTTTGTGGATGGTAACATAATAGAGGGATACACCCTCCAGCCGGGGTCCCGTTCTATGGCTAGCTGTCTTGCAGAGATAAAAAAGAGGCAGAATATGAAATATCTAGATATATCATCAGCTAGGGCATGCATCCCTACATTACTGGCTACACACTGACCTTGAGCTGACCTCCATCGCATTGTGTGATTTGCACACAGTAAAAGAGTTGGAATCAGTGCTGAAAAGGGAAGATCTTATTAAGTAAGGTGATTTATTGCTCTGTGATTGTACCCAGTGTGTTGTCATTTTTCCCCCAAAGGCTTTTGAAAGTCTGTGTGTTGGTGCTAAATCCCACAGTTCAATGGCTCAGCCACGTCTTTTTTTTTTGTAATACTCCATAATACGTCTTACACAACGTCTGAAATGAACATGTGTTCCTGTATGTGGCCTGTAATGAAACACGTAGGCTTCTTCCACCTCTCTGTGGTGTCTGTGGTGGCTGAGAAGCAGCTGCCGAAGCAGGCAGGCTAATGTCACAAGTCTAGCTGTGGCTTCTTTAAGTCATGCACTGAAGAGTGACTGTAGAGGTAAAAGCATCCCCAGCATGACACAGCTCTGTGGTCGTTCCAGGCTCCACAACACACTATACGGCACAATACAGCTCTCAGGGTCACCACAAGGATAAAGAGTTTGTATATACATTCAAACATGGTTTTTAGTTCTGTCCTACTTTTGTCAGGCCAGTTTTTTTGCAGCTGTTGAAAAACCTTTCAGTATTTAGCTTGCTGTCTGTATCTTCTTCGATGGAGTTTTCTTTACAGCAGGGTTTCTCAAGCACTGGGCTGTGGACCACAAGTGGGCCAAGAAGCACCCTTTAGTGTTCTGTGGGCCTGACCTCAGAGCGAAGGAACTCAGAAGTTCATAATGGGCCAGCAACGACACTTTAAGCAATAAAACTACCGATGCGCAGAAATAAATATTCTTTGCTGCATGAACATTTTAAAGACACACCAAACGCTGACGCTAACTCACGGTGCACTTTGTTTGAGACATTCACCTTAATGCTCCACCTTGTAGTTAGGTGTAGTTAGAGACAGTAACTCATCTGTCGCTGCAGTTTGTGTTAGTCATCCTCTAAACATTCATCAGTGCTCATAGGACACTGTCTACAGAATGCTGGTGGCTGGACGTTTTTGTGCTGGTTAACGTTTTCAGTCCTGGCCATAAGAGAACCATTAGAGAGTAAAGGGGATTAACAAAATATCCATCCAGCCGCTACCTGGCAACTTTGGGCGCAAGGACAGGAACAAGCCTAGACGGGGCACCAATCCATTGCAAGGCACGCACACAGTCACACACTAAGGCCACTTTGAGAGACACCAATTAACCCAACACACATGTCCTCTCTGTGTCTGTATGGATTTACTCTGGTACTCCGGTTTCCTCCCACAGACCAAAGACATGCATAACCCGAGATGGGGGCACTCGAGGCACTCCATCGTAGGGCACTCACACAAAGTCACACAGTAAGGTCCACTTTTAGACACACCAATTAACCTAACGCGCATGTCTTTGGACTGTGGGAGGAAACCGGAGTACCCAGAGTAAACCCACGCAGACACGGTGAGGACATACAGACTCCACACAGAAAGAACCCAGGCCGCTCCAGACTGGGATTGAACCTGGGACCTTCTTGCTGTGAGGCAGTACCGAGCCACCGTGCTGCCCATTAGACACCTTTGCAGAGCAGTATATGTTGTATTCATGTTTATCATGTTTTAGATGTAATGCTGAGGACTGCTCAGTACACTCTGAGCCTTTGATTGGTAGGGTTAGAGAAAATATATTTATTCATTCTTTTTGAAAAAGTTACCTTTTTTCAAATTTATGTAAACATTTTTTTTTGCTTTCTGACATACATAGGTAGGCCTGCTTTAGAGACGTATTTGCAAACACAAGAAGTGTGACCTGAAGTCATGTGGTTGATTTTTACCAAATGGATCCCAGCTAGGGCAATCCCATAATTTATAGTTGTGTCCCATTTTTGGATAGAACATCACATTGGCTGGACCACAGCTATGTCTGGGTGCTTCCAAAACTGGCCTTAACTATACAGATCCATGTGCTGGCTTGCAGTGGCTGTAAATCTGCTTTGAGAAAGTTACATCCAGCGTAGGATACATAGGCTATGAATGAAATAATCAGCTTATTCAGTTGAAAATGCAGTTGGTATTCTACATGTAGGTTTCTACAATTAGTCTTATGCAAACATTTATGAACCCCTGGCCAGATTACATGCTGTGACGCTTTTATCACATGGGGGAACCCTTGAGGAGACTCATGTTACTAACTCATCCCGCTTGATTTAAGGAAGTCTGAGATTTATTATTTATCGGAAGTATTTATCTCATGATGAGAACACTGAGCGAACCTAGCCAAGCCATGGGACCTTTCTATGTCATCTCCTTGAAATCTGGGACTGACTGAGCTACAGCTGCTTATATTTCACATCTGGTGGTTTGAGTTTCATTTCGAGTTTTGAGTTGGCATGGAGTCTTAACTGTCAGGGTGCGACATTGGTGAGAGCCAGGGCGTTCCAGGGTGTTGGTCCGGCGATAAGTCGTGCCATTGAGTTCTGTTCTGTCTGTGTCTGCCTGGCCAAGAAGTACAGTTGTCAAGCTGCCATCTTGGGCTCTACTAGATTTTAGGGTCCATCCAGTGATCTACAACTGCCCCAAATGACAGTGTGATATTGGGTTACCCCAGATAGATGATCGAGATGACTGGGGGCAAGAAACGGTTAATATTGAAGTATTTTGAGCTAAAAAAGGAAATCTGTCAGATATGTCCCAATAACACTAAACTACACAGCTTTTGACCGAAACCTTTCTCAAAGTTCAGTTCCCTCAGGAACCTACACGACTTCCTTCAAAGCTTTGATATGCAAAGGGATTTTATATATACGCTGTGACAATAAAAACTCCAGCTTTCCATCTAAGCAATGCTTGAGATGACTTATGTAAGCTCTGACAGGCACAGTGGCATGTCAGCTGTACAGTAGATTTTTTCCTGCAGGCATGGTGGCATTTGTGAGAATGTGGTGGTGCCCAGCAACAGAAGGTTCCCAGTGTGAAGTGGCAGGTCTGGATAGTGGGGAGCATATTATTACTCTACTGTGAAAAACAATAAGGCATTTATGACATACTGTCTCACTCACACATGCAAAGTGTGACATGAAGACTTCACACATCGGTTAAAACACGGATCAAAGATATAATGTAAATATATATATATCTTTTACTTTCTGTATACTGGCTTGTCCCGATTTGGAATCTACTTCAACCTAGTTTAAGGCCAGGTTTGGTATGAGCATTCTGAATGACCTCCCTTTTGTCTGGCAACAGTCTGGAATGAAATTAGCAGCAATATTCAGTGAACATAACCCTAACCCATGCCAAATAAATCACAACGCCGACAAATAACTTTGAGCCAGGTTTGTCTCAGTAAATCAGCAACATGTATCAGTGCTGACGGAGGATGTGGAAAAATTCGGTGGCCTTGCAGCCAATTTCTGTCTAAAGACAAATCAGCAAGTCATTGAAGAGGTTCCCAATAGGTTATATGGTTTTAATGATCCACAACAGGAACTGTTTAGTTTGTTTTGGAGCGCAAGACAAATATATTTCTGTGTTTCTGTAAATAAATCAATAATACTGTACTTTATCTTCTATGCTGCTGGTTTTATATCGGTTTCCTGAATATAACTATAATCTAACCCTAGGTGTTATTGGTTATCGAACAATTTCTAGCCAATATATGCAGTAGTGGTAGCTGGATTTAGCATTTCTGGCTACACAAAACATGATGCTAGCTGAATCAGAGAGCAATGTTAGCTATAGCCTGGGAAAATAATGCTGCGTTCACGACCTGGTTGCAACTGGGAAGTTTCAGACCTCTGAGTCATAGATGAGATTCTACTGTATGCTTTACGGTCACCAAAAAGTGGATAATGAAAGTGTTACATTGCTGACCGCACAACACTGTGTGTTTGTTAGGGAGCGTCCAGTATATGATTTCCCGTTACGCCATGTAGTGATCCAGATGTTCAAATGTGGAGAACAGTGTTGAACACAGCAAACGTTTTCATGTCAAATCAGAGATCGATTTGAACTTGATGCACAAAATCGGCATCCGGACAAGCAGGTGGAAAGCAGCAGACCATGCCTTCTAAATATCTGTCTGTCATGTGTAAGTACCTGTGCATTATGTACGAAAAGGATGGAATTACAGTTTTAATGGTGCACATGATATCATCCCTTCAGGAGAAAGGTGACCTTGAGAAAGTGAGCGAGGATTTTAGGCTCTACACAGGTGTTCCTACTGTCTACACAGCTGTAGTTAGTATATCGCATTAACCTATGTGCCTGTAGTATATCTGTGTTACTAAGCCAGCTTTTCCACTGTGTAACACCGATATCAAGACAGACGCACTGGCCATTTCAGTCATCACAAGAACCTTATGATGTGCGGGTCTGCTGTCATAAGGGGATCATCAGTGCTTTGTGGTACGAGCAGACACTCGAACGTTTACCATAATATTCCACATTAAAACGCAGATGCATTTTTCATTAAATGGAAAAGGCGAGGATGTGATTTCCACAACACTTTGCACGGCTATCATATGGGCTGCATTACTTCAAGGTGCCAGCCTGCGTCTTTCCAGTGTTCATTACGTATTTTATTTTAAACACACTTTCTTTCCTCTGTAGATCCTTTCCATGTGTGATGTTAGGCTGCGTGCCCACAGTACGGAGTATCCCACTTGCTTATGTCCTGTTCAGAGATTATTATTTGGATCTGTTACCTAGTACTGTGCCAGCCTTCCCTAAAAAAATGAAGGACAATAATGGAAAAATGCACCTTTTTAAAAAAAGTCTGAACACCATATTTCCCACCAGCTGTGTGAACTAATGTGTGTGTGAGTGAAGTTTAGACATAGGGAGAGCAATATGACAGAATAATGAGTATATTCATATTGTATCCCATGCTGGCAGCGGTGGAGCTGCCTGGCTGGGTGTCTGTAATTAAGCTGATGGATGGAAACGTAAGAGATGTATGCTGGCAGTGAATTCATTAAGGCCTACAATGCTAATGAGTTTCTGTAGTTGAGGCTCGACTTAGTGGAACACATGTGGATCCAGGTTTTGTGTTCGGCTGGGTTTTTGGTCCCATGCAAGGGAAATTGTGAGGTTGAGTTCTCTTAACTTTGCCAGTGCTCTCTTGTCTCTTATTATTCTGCTATTTGCTGAAAAGAGTATAAAGACTGCGTTGCAGGAAGAGATGAATTATGACTAATACTAACCCAGTCATTTCTTTGTAGGCATTACAAAAAGGGTGCCTGCATTCCTTGCTGTGCTTTGGAGATTTTTTACTTGATCTTTCCAGTGCAACATCAATGATATTAGTGAGGGCTCTTGGTTTTGCACAATGTAAGTCATTCCAGAGACTGAGTTTAGAAAGTATTATGTAATTCGATTGGTTCAGGTGCTGTGTATAAGAGAATTAGAATTAGGCAAAGGGACCCACAGGCAGATGGTTGGGAATCATATTGCGACCATTAATCACGTGTATCTCACATACTAATGTGTTTTGACCTCACTTTGTTGAATAAGGCTTTACATAACCTCCCAGTTTTGACATTCAGGATTACATCTGAGAAACGCTTTAGGAAATGAGCTAAAAGTGTCTGAACTTCGAGCACAACAAAGGAGAAGGTTAGCCTGATAAGCAAATTATCACATGCACAGACATGTCTTCTACTGTGGCATCTCATCCAGTTAGCTGGAATGCAAATGCGAAACTGACAAAAGTCACCTTGGCAGGGCATGTACAAAGTGCTTTAGGGATTAGTTCACTTATTTGGCTGAAAATATGTAGACACCCCTTTAGACTAGTGCTTTTAGGTTGTTTGAACCATACCAATTGCTCACAGGTGTATACAACTGTACAATCGATGTAGACAAACACTGACAAAAGAATGGGTTGTACTGAAGAGTCCAGTGACTTTCAATGTGCCATTGTCAAGGAGTGATTCATTTTCAGCAACATTGTCAAATTGTCATTGTCAAATTTCTACCCTTCTGGGAAAATGTCTAGGAGTAATAATATCCCAGCTCAATTATGGCACCCAAGTGAAGCTCTCCTTACCATGTAAAAATCATTTGCCCTCAAATGCAACACTTGCCATTGGATGTTCTTCAAGTATTTGAAGATTTAATTTCCAATAAATAGCTGTACGCAAGCATACCTTCATTCTGAATGCTAAAAAAAGTACAAAATACACCTTGTGTGCAAAGGCTGTGGTCAAAAGTGAGTAACAATAACAGAAAGGTTAGTCCATTGGCACACTGACAGTTGCTGCTTATGTGAATTATGTGGATACCACCCAAAGTGAAATATCCCATAATAAGATATTGTCTAATTTCTGTGAGCATTTTCCTCTACAGTCTAAACATAACCAATATGCTCTAGTCATTCGTTGACTTACATGACTGAAGGTATGTAGACAACCCCTTTGACTAGTGGTTTTGGTTGTTAAAGCCGTACCCATTCCTCACAGGTTCATACAGCCGTTTAATCTCCATGAACAAGCGCTAACAAAAGAATGGATTGTACTGAAGAGATTAGAGACTTTCGGTAACAGCATTGTCACAGGATGACACCTGTGAACAATTCAGTTTGTCAAATCCATAGTGTCTCCGAAGTGCTATTCGAAAATGTCTAGGAGCAGCAACCGCTCAGCCACATAGAAACATAGACAAGAATACCCCTTATAAACCATGTCTTATTTTTCCTCTGAAAGCAGTGTCAGCACAACAACGTCTTCCCTCAGAACCTAAGGAGATTGGATTTCCATGTCATGCAGCTTCACACAAGCCTAAGAGCATCACGCTCAATGCCAGACATTGAATGGAGTGGTAAAACTGAAAAAAAAAAAAGACTCTGGGGATCACTTACATTTCTAAAAGTATGTAGACACTCCTGACTGGTGGTTTTGGGTATGTAAGTCACACCCATTGCTTACAGGTGCATTTGCTCATGTAATCTTCATAGGTGAAATTTGCCAGAACAATGGGAATACAGAAGAATAAGGAGCTCAGCGTCAGTGTCTTTGTTATAGGATGTCACCTTTCCAGTGTTCTTTTTCTGGTTCAAGCCCGAAGCTTTAAATGTTTTGCTGAGGTGTGTTGAGGCTGAGGTGTGACTGGCCTGCACAGACCCCATCCAGGACCTTTAGCATGGATTGCCACTTCAGACCTAATCACTCATCATTAGTTTCCAACCCCCTGTGGTCTTGGGTCTACATGAAAGCGAATCATCAATCATGTTCAAAGCTGTAAAGTACAAACCTCTTACAAACCTCAACATTTTAGCGTCTAATGATCATAATTCAGCTGATCTCGGAAGGGTCGAATTGGCATGGATTCCGAGGGCCTTGTGCTCACAACTATGTATTTGAAATGACCCTTGATCTCGTCATCATAGTAATTTCACGTACGGCAGTCCTGAGTCACGTCATGGTCATGCCATCTTTATTCTTTCAAATAAATGTTGTTGCCTCTAATGAGTACGCCAGAAATTATTAGTCATTTCAAAATGTGTTCCTGGAGACTGTCTTGGAGACTTTTCACAGAGTAATATTGTTATAAGAGATTCTCAGTACCCGAGAAATGCCTGCAGGACAGGTTGGCCTGCCTGCACAAGCAAGCGAAAGCACTTCCGTCCAAGTTCGTCCGTTTGAACTTGTAGACAAAGCCGAAATTAGGGCGGCCTTTGTCTAAACACGAAGCCACCGAACAACATAAACCCCAGTTTGACAGGTAGGATGAAGCTCTAGCTGGCAGTCCCGTAGGCCTCTGTGGGACTCTTAGGTACTCAGAGAAGAAATGGTGCACAGAATCAGACAGGCATGCAGGCAGCCCATGAAATCGAGATTCAAAAGCAGTCAGCAGACGGCATTATTAGTACGGCTGTCTCACAAGGAGTGGATGACGTTCAACATTGTGTAAACAATTTTCTTTCATCATAGTTTATGAGGCAACAGCTGTTTTAGTCTTTTTGGCAAACCCAGGTGCTATACTGCTCACAAAAATTAGGGGATATTTCAAAATGAAATACCCCATAATTACATTTTTTTTATTTAACCGACGGTAAGTTCTGGTACATCAGGACCATGCACTGGATTTGGACATTTTTACTTCTCCACATATGTAGAAAAACCAAAGTATAAAAGAAGGAGGAAGGTGGAACGCACCTGCAGATGATTGTACAGAGTTGAAAAACTTCTCCCTCACTTGACTTGGATGAATTATTGACTGTTGTTCTTTTGTAATTAGCAATCAGGTAGGGGTTTTCCATTCTCCACTTTTTTACGAGAACGAGACTGGGATGTTCTTTTAGCTAAGATGAGCTGGACAAAATCGGTGTGTGAAAAAGTTTCAATGAAAGAGCTCAAAAAATAAATACATAACATTTTAATGGAAGAATGACAAAATTACTAAAGTACTAAAAACAAATAGTTTAAAATTAAGAGGCTAATAATTTAATTTCCTCACTTATTCACTTTAAAGGGCCTAACCGACAGCACAGGGTGCAAGGTGGGTGTCAGTACATGACTTGCCACATACGTATAAATTTACGTATAAAGTTACTCATGCTGGAACACTTTAGCGACAGCAGTTGACCCAACATATTTGAAACCGCTGCCTCACGACAAGAAGGTCCCGGGTTCAATCCTAGGGAGGAGCGGTCTGGGTCCTTTCTGTGTGGAGTCTGTATGACCTCCCTGTGTCTCGTGGGTTTACTCCGGGTACTCCGGTTTCCTCCCACAGTCCAAAGATATGACACTTCATGGTCATTGCAGGCTGATCAGGGCAACCGTGGGACTCCTCATTATTCTGAAATGACCTCCTTTTACCAGGGTTTGAGTTTTGTGCTGTGCTGTGAGGTTTTTTCTGCCACCGAGTGTTCAGCGGTTTTCTGGCAAGGTCTGACTAGAGGTATATTTGCTGTGTCCCAGCACTCCTCTGCGGTGGGGACAGGGTCTGTGTGTCTCTGGTCAGGATAGTACAGTTACAGCACATGATATTCAGGGTATATATTTTGGACTCACTACTAATGTCATTTTCTGGGGAAGGTCTCAGGATTGAGATGTAAGTGTCCGCTGGATGGGACAGCGGTTCATTGCAGGGCCATAGACCCCCTGCACGGTCTCCCCTCCATCTGAAACAGACAGTCATCCCTGTTTATGATCACTGACCTGCTTGCAAGGCAGCACCAGAACTCAAACCTGGGTGACAGTGGTGGTAGACTAAAGAAAAAAGAAAATGTTTCCCCCCAGAAGGGCCAGAGATCAGAAACCGAATGTAAAAAAGTAAATAACTAGAAATATTACATGCAAAACAGGCATGCTTGTGTAACACATTGTGACTCATTTATTTTCAAAACTATGCAGTTTGGGTGTTGTGGTCTTTTTCAGTATCTCATGTTAACAGTAATTGCTGGAAAATACTGCCACGTGTACTTCTGTTGATGTTTTAGGAAGTTTTGCAAAATGTTAGAATCAGATGTTGAAACCTCCCCAACACCATCACTGCACATCTGCCACTGTGTAGCAATACTATTGTCTTTCTAAACAACTAACTAGGATTGTTCCCTTTCAATAATTATGATTGTGTTGTTGTAAAAGATAATAAAGTAGCATCTCGATGTATGACTTTTCTCTGAGAACCAACCTGTGTTGTAATATCATGGTGTACAACTCTTTTGTCCAAGAAACCACAAGTTTCTCATTTAAGAGGAACAAACACTTTTAAAATGTTTTATGGAAAGAAGGAAGCAGCAATGATTCTCTTTTTATGGGCTGAGGAAATGCATGTAGGGGTTCCCCTTAGAGGCTGAAGCCAAAACGTCAGGGGGTTTTGTAAATGACACCATGCATGAGTCAGAATCAGAAGTTCACACAGTGTGGACTAAGCTGTCCAGGCCTGTCCTCGACACTCTAAAACATTTTGGAACTCAATATAGAAATCAGAATGATGAACAGACCATTCAGGTATTGAGGTATTAAGGTATTGTTATGTTCTTTAATATTTTGTCTACAATATTGTTAAATGTGCCCTAACAGTTTTCATTTAAATTAAGATATTCAAAACAGATCAAACCCGTAACAAACGTCACAGTCTCATCAAGCCATGGCACATTATCATAGCCTGGTTATCTGGACTATGATTTGCCACAGCAAAACCATTATTCTTCATTAACCATTCTGTTTGCTTCTATACTTTGTTTGCTACAGTGAAACCTTAAAACTTGAGCTTAATCTTGGAAGATCTCAGATTTGTTCGTAGGTTTTTTCACATTTGTGGGATAAAAAAATCAAAATATACCAGCCAATGTCCGAATCTGCTGAATAAAGAAGCATGAAAATTCCAACTGTATTATGTATTAGGTGGTAAAATGAAGATCTCTCAGTTATTAATCGTCCAGAACTCCAGGCAGCAAAGCAGCTCCACCATACTTCACAGGTGATATGAGGTTTAGGTGTTGCTGCACAGTTTTTTTCTTTAATCTGTTCACAGAACATGTCTTTTAGAAGATTCCATTTGTATTTCATTCTGTCTCTTGAAATTCTCCTGTATCATTTTCATTTAAATCCAGTTTAACTAGTACAGGTATGCTGTATCATTTGTGGCACTGATCTTAAATATCATGACACTGAGACATTTATAATAACTTATACATTATATATTCCCTGGACAAAAATAAGTCACTTTGCATGTTTAAGGCAATCATTTATGTACGAGGAGGGCTATAAGTACAAATAATATCGTGTAGTGCAGTGAATGGCTCGTTCGACATGCGGAATATTGGTCGCAAAACAGATGGGATTTGTTTGCCAAAAAGGAGTGATTGCATTTGAGTGAAGCTCGTAGTGTGTAGGAAGTTCCTGAATTTGCAGGTGTATAGAAACAAACATGCAGGTCTACCAGCAGGGGCAAAAATCCAAGTCCACAGGAAATTCTTGTTAGATTTCGTGGGGGTATTACACAGCAAAAGGTACATTTCAATCACGGGTGACACATTATTTGTTCAGCGAATATACTGAATCTACGGGACTATGGTCCAGAAGGTCCACTGTCACTGTTGGCTTCTGAGAAAGGCCCTTAAATCACACATTCTTATACAGTCGCAGTTGTTGTTTAGTTGTCTGCTGAACGACTAAATGTAAATGCATATACTGTATGTACTGAACAACAGATGTACGGCAGTTGCCGTTAATTCAACTTAGGCAGTGCATATCTGTGTAGCACTTTAAAAAGTGACACACTAAGCACAGCAGCTTTACAAAGGACCAAGTCCAGACCCCAAATTACCGACTAGAACTAACAAAGGCAAGCAGAACCTCTGTGAGATGTATAAGGAAGGAATCTTAATAGAAACCAGGCTTCAATAAGGACCTGGACAGATTATGAACTTAAATGCCTTTGCGTAGTGAAATGCAAACTGGAAATTATGTTACAAGCCTTCCAGACCCTGAAGCAGCACAGCAGTCCATGCACAGGGATGAGCTTGTGGTGTCGGTATGCAGAACATTTTACCTTCCAGCATTGTGTTCAAGTGCAACCTCTCAAAAACGGTCAAATTAGATACAAATGAATAAGTTTCATTATTATTTCTTTACTTTCGAGATCCTTTTATATCATTCTCATCTCATATTCTGTCATTGTCCTCCCCTGATCCATAGTTTAACAAATGCATCTAGTCTTTAGTCTTTACTGTAATAATAATCTTGGCTGTATGCAGCACTAGTTCGATTGCATCCATGGGATAAAGGTGGCCAGTATTTAAACTATCCAATGTCTAAACATGAATTAGGTTTAATTAATTATGCCAAAAAATCACGAGGATAATTAAAATAGAAATCACTGTACGTGTCTGTTGCAGAACGTTAGACGTTCAGACGTTCTCTGTTGCACAAACCAAATAAATGCCTTGAGGAAATCAGTGGGTGAATCGGTGAAAACAAAAATCATGACCTGATTCTTAGTAAAGAAATGCCTTGAGTAATTTGGTTAATCAGCGATAACAAAAATCATGACCTGATTCTTATGAACAAAGGGGACAGGGTGAAAGGAAGTAAGTACAAAAGTACAATCACTCACCACCCTCAAATCTGCACCTCCTGCTAATCCTTTCTTCTCCTGGATGCTTATGTGAGTTGCTGTGCCTGGAGTTTGAGAAGCACAGAGTGTGTTTACATCCGAAGTAGCAGGACAAGCTAAGAGGCCCATGTCAAAAGACATCAGTGAACAATAAGGCAGCGTCGCTGCCAATCCCTTTGGCTTTTGCTCAGAGCTCATGCATCCATCCCATCTGTCCCGAGATACTTCATCAGAAGCACTCCTGTCTGGCTCCCTTTATGTTTATCTCCCTGCCAAGCACCACATTCCCCCACGGTAAAGCTGGACTGCAGATGGGAAAAATGTGCAGTGCCTGTAATTGTGATAGATAGCAAATTGAGTAGACCTGTTTTACATCCTCTCCATCTCTGAACTTTTAAATCACTGTTGTATTTTCAGGAATGCTGCCTGATTTTGGCTACACTCAAAGGATCAGCAGTCCATGCTCAATTATTTTTTTCTTTCGGATATGTTAGAGGATTGTGCAATAAACATGTCAATGTGACCAAATGAATTAAAGATGTCTATTGAGAGAACATGCACTTAAAACCAAGGGGGTTGTGTGTTACGGTCTGTCGACATTCTTCACTCATCACCTGTAGAGGAGTTGTTTATGTAGCAGAGTTTGGTTGATCACCAACTCTTAGTCAAGACATTATGTCGACGAACTGAATAATCAGGTAAAGATGTAAAATAAAAAGTTCAAGAAGTTACCTACAGTACTGCCCTTATTGTTTGGGGCATAAATTCAACAAGGTGCTGGAAAAAATGATCAGAGATGTTGGTCTGTAGTGACATTATAGCATCACTCAGCATGATGGGTCTATGCTTTCATGTTGTTGCAGCAGAAAATTTGACTAATCAGACCAGGCAACCTGGTGTGTTCTTCTGGTGGAGTAGTCCATCTGCTTTAAGGTTTATCAGAGATGTTATTCTGTTAAGAATACATTGGCTTCAACAACTGGGTATTTCAGTTATTGTTGCCTTTCCAGCTTGAACTACTCTGGCCATTCTCCTCTGACCTCTGGCATCTACACGACATTTGTGTCCAGATATCTGTCTACTCACTGGATATTTTCTCCTTTTCAGACCATTCTTGTAAACTTTAGAGACAGATGTGTGTGACAATCCTAGCAGAATTTCCTAAATATTCAGACCTGCCTGATTAGCACCGACAACTGCCCATGTCACATTCAGAGTCTAAACTCACATTTCTTTCCCATTATGATGTTCATTTAGAACATTTCAGTGTCTTTGGCCATGTCTGCATAGGAAAATGCATCAAGTTTCTTCCATGTGATTGGATGATTGCTTTAAGGAGCAGTTGAACAAGTGTACCTCAAGACGTTGCCAGTGACTGCAAGAACTAATTGGGTTCCAAACTAGCAAAACATTGTAGCATCCACAACTTGTAACAGTGCTGACCCTAATATAACCATAATCCTAATATATATATAAATGTTTACATATATTTATTACCATTTCCCTCAACTTTTTTGCTGGGTTGTTATGTTGTATGTTGGAGTTGGAGAATCAGAACAGGTTTGCTTATATTTGCTCTTTATTAAACTAATAGTGCAGACAGAATGTTACTAGTTCTTAAAACGACTCAAACTAATCAGTGCTGACCACGAGACACAGCCTCAGCCTCCCGCACACCCCTACGCATAGTCTTCCCCGAAGACTGTAACTAAGCCAAATAAAACACGCTCATGCACACACACGGAGAACGACATAAACTAATAAAAAACAACATGTTCACCAAAGATGATCTACTTATCCTAATAATAGGACCAAAGAGCCACACAGCATGCATGCTGGGGCCTGGACTGCCCACCCCGTAGGGAGTAATTGAGTAAGTGCGCTGCAATATTTACAACTTTTAGCAGATGCCGTTATTCAGAGTGACTTGCAAAAGGTGTTGTGAAGTACATAGTCTGGCAATGGTGGAATAGCACCACCAAGCTTCCACCTTTAGGTCTTTGGCTCACAATTGCTTGGACATTGTAAGATTGCATCATTTGTATGTCAGTCAGGTTTAGAGTATCTAATATCTAAAATAGCTAAATGGAAATGTAGGTACAACCTAGGCAACTGAAAGGTAATGGCCTTGCTCAACAGCAAAAGTGGCAGCTTTGACAAAGACGGGACCCTCAACAATGTGGTCACTAATCCATAATTGAAAAGGGGAAAAAAGGAGCGAAAGGCTCTCTAACACGAGCGCAGATCGATCAAAGCGCCAAAGAACGAGCGCGAGCTCGAGCGCGCATGTAGAGCGAGAAAGCCATGCTGGGGCGCGTATCTTTTAAGCATGCAGTCAGGTGGCGGCTCTAGGCGGGGTGTGTCTCAAACTGAGAGGGCAGCCGACTAGAGAAGTGGGGAGTGAGGCTAAATAGTCGCCGAGGACGGAGAGGGCGTGGGCTCAGACGTACGAGGAGCGCACGTGTAAGCTGAGCCAGAGCGCACCTGAGAATAGAACGGAAACCCCTAAAAGTGTCCCTGAAACTTCCCTCGTACCCGTCTGTCAGCACTAAAAGCCTCAGGACGGTACCAACAGGCCAACAAACTAAGCAAGCAAACATTCAGCATGTCAAACATGTCGTCTGAGCACCAGTACCAGTGGTCGGGTGCACGGTGGAGTGAAACGACTTGGCCACGAACACTGCTAGAACTCCCGCTTAAGTAGAGGGAGACACAGGTGCTCGTCATCAGGTCGTTAACTAGACACTGGGTATAAGTGACAGCAATCAGCGAGGCAGCACTGCAAGGGAAAAGGTAGGAACCTTAACAATGTTGTTCTTTAAGTGTCTATATGTCACCAGATCTCCAAATGTTTTGTTATTTAAAAGATAATACTGGTTGTAATGTACAGATCACTCATTTCTTGAAGACATTTTTTAATAAACCAAAATCCAAAAACCCATCTTTTTCCTTCCACACATCCCAGCAGGAAACAGATTATGGAATCCAGATAGAGTGAACTCTGGTGACATGTCCACGAAAATGGTCGATTTAGGTACAACTTAATAAGTTTCGTTATTATTTTTTTACTTTTCGAGATCCTTTCATATCATTCTCACCTCATATTCTCTCATTGCATATCTTTCGTCTTTACTGTAATAATATATTTGGCTGTATGCAGCACTAGTTATTTTGAAGATGTCCGGTTATATCCATGTGGTAACGGTGGCCAATATTTCCTGACCTGGGTCAGTCTCCACAGAGCTGCAGATTGATCGCTGTTTATTTGGCTATGCAGCAATGACCTAGCTGTCCAAAAATAAACCTCTGGCTGTCTGCTTCAATCCAGAATCTTAGCTGTGTGCGGTTCGTCCCCATGATACTGAACCCTTCTGCATTGCCAGTAACAGTATGCCACTGACACAGTTCACATCTCTCATTCTGTAAAAGTAGTTTTAGAGCAGCACCTTCGACTTATGGCTTCAGCTGGTAATTAGGATTTAGCATGGGAACTAATTAAAATAATATTTAATATAAAGATTGTTGCAAGAGAAATGACCCAGACAATCTGCTTTCCATTATGTGATAGGAGACAATGACGGCATGCTTGAATAATTCTTTCATTCCATTTATTTCTCATTTGGTAGACTAATGTTAGTTATCCACTGCTCATGGCAGGGCTTTAGAAACATTTAAGTATTATTACAGGGGTTATTAAGAAAGATGTCTTTTTAGGACTGGAACTGCAGTTGTGTGAAGAAACCGCTGAATTACTCTACACGTTGCTTCGATTTTACACGGATACACGCTCGGGGTATGCGGCTTAATACTCGAGCTGAACAGATGCTGGTCCAATGTCTAAAACTCGTTGCATTGATAGATAATCAGTACTTAAAGTGAGTCATGCTTTCGTTTAATAGGTCATTGTGTGGACTGGCGCTATTTATCTCCTTCATATGGAAACATTGCTTGGAACCTTCAATGCTGTGGTTTCAGACATTGCATCACTGCAAATTCAGAGAGGAATCTTGCTATTTCCCAGCAAACTGACATCACCCCGAAATATCCCAGGCAAACAAAGCCTCCTCCTCACTAATGTAGACCAAAGGCTTATACCATGGCTGATGCTCGCTTGCATTTGCGTGAAAACATATTAAGCGATAGGGGTACTGGGAGGCCAAGTGAATCTATGTTTTCTGTGTCTTAAAAGCATCGACTTAATTCTGTTTCCAAGAATAATACAGCATGGATTCGAATATGTATTTTTGTACATTAAAAAGGCTAAAATCCCAGTCATGCTACTCTGCTCCTAATTACGTTAAATATCGTCGTTCTACTGGAAAATTAAAGGTATTAAAAGTATGAAGTTAAGCCATTCGAATCAGTTATGCTCCCAAATTCAAACAAAAATTCCCAAAATAGAACACTAAATGGGTGTGGTCTGAGAGGACTGAGAGGAAACGGGAGTACCCGGACTAAACCCACGCAGAATAATTTAATTAAATTTGTTTTTTGCAATTTAGCTCACACTCAGAATATAATGATTCATTGATTGAATGCCAAGTCTGTCCTGGACATGATTCGTGTATTCAGTAAATACATAATATTTGTGTGTTTCTAGCTTGTGTTTGTCTGCTCTTATGATTTGGATTTAGATGCGAATAATTCAGATAATTCCTAATTTAAATCAGTTCCCCATATATATATCATGTGTTCTAGCACTCTTACTGTCTTACTGTGCTTGAGTTTAGAGGGAAACCTATTCCTGGTATACCGACATTCATCACTGTGTTTTATTCATTATCCAAGATTGATATGTGATCCACATTTCTGCTGAGTGGTAAAAGTTTTATTTGAAAATGGTTCACATATTTCAGAGCAATTCGCAGGAAGAGATGTGCAATCAGATGGAGCGCAGATGGAGAGAAAGTGGGAGTCAAAGAGAGAGGGAGTTGGCACAGAGAGCCGTACAGAGTGAATCACATGGATCAGCTGCATTTTTGGTTGGCAAAATAAACAGTAAAAACGGTCACACTTCGACAGTAAGGACAAATAAGGTTTACTGCTACTGAACACATTTAGGCTTGAATATGTGATTTCCGTAGTATTTCGTTTAAGCTCTGTTGCATTGGAGCATTGAGCCACACAAGCTACGCGTTCATGAAATATAGTCATTCCACATATGACCAGTTTAATCAGACATCTGTTTCCTTTCTCCAGGGACTGATTTGTGGGCTGATAAAGTGGGCCGATTTCATTAGTAGGCACACCTGCCATTATTAGCTTTGCATTACTGTGGTTAATTGCAAATGGCCTGTTTTCATAACAAGCTGACATTGTGTCATTAGCTCTTTTCAGCTTGGACACTGAACACTTTGTCATTATTGACACGATTTAAACTAATTGCCTTCACACAATCTGTTCATTTTACTCAGCTAAGAGTGAATCAGTACAAGCTTTGTCATATACATGTAATGATGTTAGCTTTTTACCCTCAAATGTTATTCGGTCTTTAACAATTTAAGCTTTAGGCATAAAACAGGAAATGACGTACTATTACTTTGTATTTCTTGTTATTATTACTTCAGGTCAGGTAAAGACTAGAGCAGTTTGCTGTTGTTCATTCAGTTAAGAGCAATTTGTATGTTGTAATATACAACACGCTAGGCTAATATGGCACGTGGTTAGGTGACATATGCTGTTTGATGCTAGCAGAATGTTTGCTGGTTGTCTGTTTATCCCGGAGCATTTATAAATCTTGCAAACTTTGGGCTAAATGGACAAAACAGTGCCTTCTACCTGCAGGCTATTTATTCTGTGTACATGCAATAGCCACAAGGTAAGTCAGCAGAGAGGAGCGACACAGCAAATGTTAGCAACTTGACAATTGTAACTAAAGCAGCAACACTAGCAGTCTTTATATCATCTTAAAATGAAGCTTGCTAAGCAGTTTTATGAAAGCCGTGCAAGAGTACTATCAAATCATACTTTATTGCTGTAATGCACTAAAAACACACTTTTATGATAAATCTCTGGAATAAATCGTAGAACACAATTTAAAAAACACATTATGAGCTTTTATTGACAAATAAAACACATCAGTTACTCGAGACTGATCGACCGATCACCGGTTATAGCCGATCAGGCCGGGATCGACCCGAGACCTCTCTGGACCTGTGTGTCAGCCATGCTAACCACTTGCACCACCGTGCGTCCCATTATTGTGATACAAATTTGCCTAATATTGGAAAGTTGATTGCAGCGATTCACCATTAAGTAATACTTCATCTCAAAATTGGGTAATGGGTGAGGTTAAGGTCAGGACTCACAAATAATTTATGTATAGATTCTATGCGCACCAAGACAATTTCAGACTAAAACAGGAAAGGGTCTTCATGAAACATCTCACTGTGCATTCAAACAGGTAGAGATCTCTGGGCATCTTCCTAACCGGATACATTAATCACACTAGATATTAAATACTCTTTTATCTTGATTGTTCACATACAGTCCACTGGTCCATTCTTGGTGTGCATCACACAACACAACACTTGACATGCAAATGCAGATTTTAGGTAAAAGTGCAGCTGCTTGGCAATGGAAGCCCAATTCATGAAGCTCCCAATGAAGAGTTTTAATCCTGATATTTCCAAACTTGGAACTTTGTAGTCAGTGCTACAGTGATTTTTCCACAGCAGTTGCTTTAACACAGAACTAGTCTGTCAGCTTGCATATCTTACTGCTTTGTAATCCAGCATTTTCCTGCCTCTAGACATTTCTGGCTAACAATAAATGTACTTACAGTTCACCTGGGAAGCTCTAGCAGGGCATGAATTTGACAAATTGACTTGTGAGAAAAGTGGCATCATATTTCAGGATGAAGCTGAATGTCATTGAGCTCTGGATTGTGATCCTGTCTGCTACTAAAATATTGTCGCATAATTTTGTCTGTGTAGTTTATGGTATCCTTCTGAAACTTGATGAATCCATCGCAATATTTGTCTATGTATATAATATTATTTTGCAGTATATGTATTTTGTCTTTTGTGCTGAACATGTTAATACTCGTGTTGAGCATTAACATGTTCTGTTTGAGATTAAGTGAGCAAGTTTGCTATTGAGTAAATGATCATCATATTAATTAGTATTGTTTTATTGAAAGTTTTTTTTTATTAAGGTATTCTTTATATGCATGCAAGCTGCTGAGGAACTAGGCTCTGAAGATGACAAAGGAGTGATTATGTTTCATACGCCCCTGCAACGTAACTCTGCTTTTCCTCTGCAGGCAGGCAGTTCCATTTTCTTTTAAATGACAGTCATTTTGCAGCCTGTCCTCCTAGTTCAAGATTGCTACCTCCTGTGATTCTGCTTCCAGGTTTAAAATCAGACATTTTCCAAAATCAGAGACTTGCTGCACATTCAGACTGCAGAATCCGCTGTGTGAGAAATTAAGCATTTCTAAATGCCTCAGCGTCATCCTTGTTCTTTTTCTAAATGTTTACGTAAGGGACTTTTGCATTTTGTGAACATAATTATGAGGAAAATGGCATGTGCTGCAGATCTTGTTCGTTTCCTTTGTTGTTCTTTGCTTCTTGTGAACAGATTTGAACTCGCTACTTTATCCAGAAACTTGATACCCTGTGCACTTGGCATGTGGACACCTGAATATCACATCCATATGTGTGCTTGATAAACATCTCAACCCAAAAGCCATCAGCATTTTTTTAGTTGGCAGTAACAGCCTGCATATCTGGGAAAGCTCTGCATTTTTGGAACATGACTGCAGGGATTAAGTTCCTTTCAGTGACAAGAGCATTAGTGAGATCCAGTTTTTAAATTAGGTGATTTTCTTAATCGATCCTGATTACAGATTTTTGAAATGTATGACTGTTCGATTCTGATGTTCATGTTAATTAAGAACTATAGATTTCAACATACAGAAACGAAATAATTGCTAAATAATGACGGCAGGGGCAGTTGGATTGTACTTCGCTCACTAGGTTCAGCTTTGTGACGTTGGCCACAAAATATAAGTCAATGCAAACTTGTACAAAAAACGAATTCTACTTTATTACCAGCTTTGATAAGAACCTTTTACAAGTTGGTGCAAGGGTACAATTCATATCTTACTACTGT
Organism: Parotocinclus haroldoi; assembly: GCA_034779995.1. NCBI lineage: Eukaryota > Metazoa > Chordata > Actinopteri > Siluriformes > Loricariidae > Parotocinclus > Parotocinclus haroldoi. The sequence goes on along the minus strand of JAUZST010016227.1, from coordinate 9,773 downwards.
AATGCGCTAAAACACACTTATTATAAATCTCTCAATCTTTAGTCTGGATTGCAGTTGAGATTGTATATCACATAGGTGCTTGGGTTGAGGTCAGGACTGCTTTTGGGTCAGTCAAACACCAAATCAAATATCACCAACACCAAATATCCACCAAATTAGTTCTTCCCCTACAAACATTACAGTTCACATTATGCATTCAGGCAAGTGATGTCTCTAGGCATCTGCCAAACCTCAGTTTATCTGTCAAGGCTGTAAGATTGTGACACTTGATTAGCCAATCCAGAGAACGTATTTAAGCTGCTCCAGAGTTCAATAGTTTCTGTTTTTTGTGCGGATCATAGGCTTGTGTGAAGCTACAGGGCCATGGAAAACAAATCCTTGGAGCTCCTGGCAATCAATTCTTGTGCTAACATTGCATTCAAAATCAGTCCATCTTGACTCCAGTTGCAACCAAGGACAGATCTGACAGGATATAAATGTAATATACTGACTTGTATATGAAGTCCTTCTGGACTGTTCTGACTATAGTAAAGATGAATTTCCTTGAAATTAAGGATTGTAATTTCGATATAGCACCATTTAGTGTAACACTCAATTTAGTGTATTCTGGAAACCAATCAGATTTACAATTTTTTACATGCAGGCTTTTAATAAAACAGGAATTAGCTACTTATAGTTGAATTACAGCTGCCAAAACTGTAATATCGATTAATATGCATTTAGGACCATCAGCCCTCGGACTATCCATCTGCTATTGACAGGGTTAGCCGGGTTTATGTGTGCCTTGAGGTATGAACAATAAAGAAGAGTAATGACAGAAGATGAGTTATTGATTTCCTGAAAGGGACCTTGTTTTCCTAGGACCTTTTTTCACTAACTCAAGGTCCAAGAATGGCTTTGATATATAAATGTTTGTTCATTTTACCGCTGTTTCTACAATATGCGAATTTTCTATTTCATTTTCAACAACCATGATTTAGGAACATTCCCATGCCCTGGTATTCAATAATAGCAGGATGGCAAGCTAACTGAAAATAGACTATGTTATCTCATTTGCCAAGAAGTGCTAAGAAGACACGAGTGTTATTTAAGCAGTCTTACTATTTGCAGCTAGGGTTGGTTATTGTTTGCATTTTATCGATTCTGATTGTAATTGCGATTCTGTTTATCTAATCAAATTTTTAACAGAATTCGATCGCTTCACATTTTAGATTTCGAAATGAAGAAAAAAAGTGACAAATGCTTACAACCCAGTTCTGTAAAAGTTAAAAGTTTAAAAAGAGTAATATACTAAACTAGTGACTTTTCTGAATGACAAACGTGGTTCAAATGGAATGTAATAATTTTTTATAGATTTAAATGGAAAGAAAAAGAGCATAACATAAAAATGATTACGTTACTTTTGGATCACAGCTTTTGAAAAATGCTGAATTTTGAACTGGTACCCAGTTTTTTAATGGAGCTAGATTTTAATACCCAGCCCTATTCACAGCATTTCATTTAATACTACATTTATAATATTGTATTGTAGTTGTAGTCTCAGTGGCTATTACCAACTGCTGAAAAAGGCAGATACAGAGACCTTGGGACCCATTTCATACCAAGTGGGACTTGCAACGTGGAGGTTGTTGAACTCCCAGTGCTGGGACCAAAACTGGAAAACACTGGAAAGCTAAGATTTTGCTGGATCAGCAAAATAACATTTTACACCATGTTCCTTTTTGTAGATAAAACTGATTTCTCACTATATTTCTTATTACTATTCTCTACTATCGGTCTGTTTTAGTTTTGGCAGGGATCCAGGTGCTCTTGATCCCAAATCGTTGTAGTTTATCCCAAACTGCTTTCATTTTGGCAGGGATCCAGGAACTTGTTTCACCACGTGTCCCCACACTGTATTCTCGCATATGTGACATGTTGACTTGCAGTGTATTCGTTCTTGGTTTCATTCATTTAAATCAAACATCTCTTTTAATTTGATTTCTGCCTTTTTACTGTTTTATTTGGGTTTACTATATGCATGCAATTATCTGTAACTGTAAAGCAGTTTGAGCTACTGAGGTGCTATATAAATGAAGATTATTATTATTACCATTACAATTGCAAGCATATTATAATAGCCTAGAAGAGGCTGTGCAGATACCGATCCCCCAGCTGGCCTCTTCTAACTCAGACATAACCTATCCTGTTTAAAAGCAGTGCCTGACCTGGCCAGAAGGAACTGCCAAGACTTAACCCAAGGTCCCTGCAGTTTTGAGGTAGGGTTGTAGACCACCGCACCGCCGAGGGCCACAAAGTGGCTGAGTGTTTCTTAAACAGGAGATCACTGTTTCCATTGAAATGTCATAAACCCTGCTAAACTTCTAGGAAAGTCTTTTTTTTTTCTAAAGGAAATTTGCCCTGTGGTTACAGATTTCATTAAAAGAACAATTCATCCAAGAACCATTTAAAACCATGTTCTTGGGTTTATTGGCAGACTTTTAAAAAGCTTTGTCCAAATCTACAAGGCAGTCCAATAAGATTTCAGTCAGTAATAAGATGTCAGTCGGTCGTTTTCACGCTGTAGTTTAGATTTTAAATGCAGAATGGATATTAAGCTATCCATCAAAGTCACTTCCACAGTTGTTTGTATGCGTAGGCCTAGTTGTTTGTTTGTAACCGGTAATGTGTAGTAGTAGGGCATGCACTGCTAATCAAGTGTGCTGTTGTAGGTGGGTGGAGGGCAAAACAGGCAGGATGAGACATGTGAGGGACGAGACTGATGAATGGGACAGGAAGATTGCCTGTCACACTAGCAAAATCTGTTGTTTTCATCACACAAGAGTATTCTCATACGCTAAGCCATGCGAGGAGTTTCTGCTGAATGCGTGGGACCCATCAAAAAACCCTGGTGCCTACACGCAATGTGACAAAGCCTTCCAATTTGCGAAGCGACAACAAGTTGTCAGGTTAGGTTTTGCGCATTTGTTTATTCCAAAAACTTCCATCCATGTATGGCAACTTATTTCATCTTCATGACCTGAAAGGTGGTGATACACAAAATCAACAAGAATGCTTAATGAATTATGGCAGCTTACATTTAAGATTAATTTTAATCTCTGCAAATAGCCACACCTAAGAGGCATACAGGCTTCACGACAGAACTTTTGTGTTTATTTGTTTCAGAATGTGTACTTTTTCAGTGTGAGGGATCACAAAAGAGACCTCTCTAAATGCCGAAGGGTCTGTTTTCCAGGATACGTCTGTGTTAGCTAACGACTTCATTGCTGTTCTGTCTTTCAGATGATTTCCTTAAGCACATGTTACTCTGAGTAAAAAACATTTGTGTTCTTTCATTCTTACCCTTCCTGTAGTCTTACCACAGTTCATTATGTGCCTGCGTGTCCATTGAGGCTCTGAGATGTGAAGTGGGTAAAACTGAGGCTGATTTGTGGGACGCTGGAACCAAGCATTTACAATTTAAGCACTGAACTAGACGAATGCACACTGAGCGTGTGCAAGCTGAAATTGTGTCGTGAAACTGCCAGTTTCAGCCATCTTTTGACGGGGACCTTGGAGTTAAAATCCAGCGGTCAGGATTCACCTTCTTGCAGAGGTCAATTCTTGCATTCAATGTCATTAGGCATCACTTTTTTGTCATTTTACATGACAGAATTTACACAGCATATAGTGAACGAAAGTGAGTAATAACCAAGGCAACGGGATGGAACACATGAAAATGAGGACACCAGTATAGAATCTCAGTAAACCAGTGAGCATACCTGAGTACAACTTAATTTCTTTCTGTTTTTGTGCTAGTTAGCTACTACTAAACATAAGTCGAAACACAGCTACATCCGTCATTAGGCAGTATGGGAAGAGCTATACTACATACTATTACATTACTTCTAATGGGGAAATCAGATTCTGAATATGTACAAATCAGAGTTTGAACAACTTTCCGTGGAAAATGTGTTTTCTGAGGTTGTGAATTCTGAGGTTTCACTGTGCCATCATTGAGGCACATAGTGATTTTCTAGTTTCACCATTTAAAATCAGTGCTCTCTCTCTCTCTCTCTCTCTCTCTCTCTCTCTCCTTCTCTCTCTCTCTCTCTGTCTCTCTTTCACACACACATTTAAGGAGTGAGAAACTGTCTTTGACTTGACATTGCAAAGTATTTCCTGATGTATTTATGACCTGAGCAGATATTTCAAAAAAGAGCAAGAACTGAGAAGCATGTAAAATTATGACAGGCTGTGAGAAACGGGTACATTTAACTCTAAATGCCAAAGGGTCTTTTTTCCAGGATATGTCTGCGTTACCTAATGTCTTCATTCCTGTGCCGTCTTTCAGATGCTCTCCTGCAGCTTTAGTGCTGAGAAGTGTAAAAACACTCGTGTTCTATCATCCTACCCTTCCTATATCCTTGCTACGGTTAAACAGTCATGTGTCCACTGAGACTCTCATACCAGCTCTGAGATCTGAAGTGGGTTACAAAGTTAGGCTTATTTGTGGGACGCTGTCATCTGCTGGAACTAAGCATTTACCATTTAAGAACTGAACTAGATGAATGCACACTGAGCTTGTGCAAGCTGAAATTGTGCCATGCAACTGTCAGTAAAAGTACTGTTGATGGGGTCCTTGGAGATCCAGTCCAGCGGTCAGGGTGTAGCTCTTGGCAGAGGTATTTTAAGGTGAGCTCGGCTGTGAACTGTGTGTGGATCTCAGGGCCCGTTACACTACAGTATCACACATTGCATTGCTAAGTACTATAAATAATATGGTATTGGATCACTGTCAAACTCACATAACATGCAGTTTCACGGAATGTTTTGCTGGCGTTAAATGATGCAGACCTGTACTACAGGTACTATGCGGTTATTATAAGGGTAAAATATACTGCTCACACAAAATTAGGGGATCTTTCATTGTTATTCATTATTCAAAACGAAATGCCGCCTAAGTTTTGTGAGCAGTGTATTTATTAATGTTACTGTCTTGCCACTAGGAAGCAAACTAAAGCTGCACTTCATGTAACAGGATTGTCAAAATCTGGTGCCTTGTAATCACGTGCATTGGATCTCGTCTAATTCAAAGGCTATACGATGTACATCTACCATTAATAACTCAAACTCTTCCCTTGATGCACCCTTGGCTTTACTTGCATGCAAGTTTGGAAAAGGCTTTCCAGAGACTAAAGTGATTTTCTTAATAGCCGTCCAAACTGCTTTCCAAAACCCAGCCCTGATGAAGTGCTTGGCTGCAGTTCCTCTGGCTGTCCTTTCAAGATTATGTAACACACACGAATGTGCGTGTTGTTAAACCAGCAAAGATTTTAATGGGTAAGACTGTAATATGTAGCATGAACAGTGTAGTCAATCAACGAAATGTACAATTACGTGGTTAACGGGGTGAAGCTCTGAGTTTAAACCACATCACACATGGCAATAGGGCAGACCCACAAGAGGAAGCTCGAGTCTGATTTCATCATCCCTGCCCAACAGCCAACGCTCTAGACAAGAATGGCAGTTACACTTCTGTTCCATAAACACCGCCTTTGTTATTCTAAAGGACATGGACTTGAAATGTATTTAAAATCCACACAGCACCTCAGCCTCACTTCAGAGCAGGGCACCAGCTGTTGTTGAACACACTCAGATGTTGTTTCATGGTCTGTTTATAAAGGTCACCAAGCATGGTGTTAGTGAACTCACTGAAGCTGACTGATTCGTGTCATTATTCATACAGTCATTAAGCTGCCAAATTTTGTGCCAGTGGAGCAGAAAAAATAGCAATCTCAGCCTGCAACACTGAGACTTGCTATGATCATGGGCCACTGTGACCCTTAATCAGATCTAATCATTTGAGCATGAAGAGCTGCTCCCTAGGCTTTTTGCTTCATGTCTAGCTGGAGAAAGGGCCTATGGGAATAAAAGCAATGCTTATAATAAAGAGACACATTAGAAATCCGATGATGAACACTGCCTGTTTCCCACTGACAGAACTGATTTGCAGGTTCTCAATACGAAACATCAGACCCGTAACTTCCAGTATGGGACATGTGCACTGTTTTGTTGAAACCCTGAATCAAATAGATAGTGGACATGGGTAACATCATATTTTAATGCAAATTAGAATTTTATTTATTAAAATATCTTCTTAGAGCTTCTTAGTTACTTAGCTGTGAGGCGTCCAATTATAACACGTTGGGGGTGTGTTTAAAAAAAGCAGCTCAGCTGTTTCTCAAACAGGCAAGTACAGCAGTAACAGCACATTACACACGGTACCCTTTAAAGCAATGTTTTGCAGTATTTATTTTTTTTGGAACTACACCCCTCTGTGTTCTGATTGGTTTGCCTCACCGAAATAAGCACATAGCTACACCCATTGACAGCTGAGCAACAGTCAGATGAAGTTTTCATCTGTTCATAAATATCTTTCAGCATCTCTTTGTTTTAGTCTCTCAGTAGTCCCAGTTTACAAGATGCAAAAATATCAAGTGGGAAACCAAGTTTCTCTGCATTTACTTTTTTAAATATCGGCCTTATGAGTGCAGTCACTGGCCAATGGGATTATTTTAAAATGCTGTTAATTGGCCAGATAAGCCGACCTATAGTCACTGCTGACTGCTTATGGATGCAACATCACACACATTTTTTCACCAGTAACCTCGTGGACTAAGTTTCCATGCCTGAGCAGCAACACACAAACCTAAGACCACCATGCTAATCATCGACAGGTGTGGTGTAAAGCACACTCTCATTGGGTGAAAACCGTCTCGAGAGTGATACCTCACATGTTGCACAAAGTTCTGGCTCACTCAGCCTTCCCAAATGAACAGTCCCTTCTCCCAAGACCGGTGGATAAGAAATAATATATGAGAGATGTTTTAGATCATTATCAGTGCTTGACTTGTTCTAGTGGCTGAATGGAAGTTAATCCCCGTTCCAAAATCTAGTGGATATCTATGCAAATTATTTACTTATTAACAAAGAGGAACAAACTCCAAATTAATGCCCATGCATTTGGATTGGGCACATATGAGTGGGATGTTTGTGTATCCTCTTACTTTTGCACTAGCACCACTCCATGGCAGTTATGAAATGGAACCACCAATCCTTCGTTTACAATCCCAGCTGATCAAGACTGGAACCTAGGTTATCTAAGACTCTTAACTCTTAACCACCTGAGTTGCTACTTTTATAGTTTACCTAGATAAATGTATAATCAGTGGTATGGCTTGACATGATATATGCAAATTTTTTTTCTTGTAAAACTGAGTATGATAGACCTGTGAGATAAGATTCTTTCCATCTCTTTCTGCACGAACAAGTTTATGTCAGCATGCACAGGCTTGTGTTATACATGCACCTGCTAATCTTAGATCGCTTGGATGTAACTGAACATCATCATTCATACAGTGTTTCTGCTTGTTTAGTATTAAAGGCTATATTACATGTAATATTAGATTAAAGTAAAAGTCTGAAAACTGATCCAAGCTGAACATCTTTCAACTCATCTCAGGTACCTCACTAAACCCAAGGGACTGGCACTTGATGTTGATAAATATAGGCCTGGATATGCAGCATTTGCTTTTTTAAAGTAACATATTCAGTATAGGTTAGGTTAGATTTAGAATATAGAACATAGAACCTTATCTTAAGATGACGGAAATGATAATTGCTGTCATCTGGCAGCCACAGTCCCCTACCACCCATACCCTTTTGGGTACAATAGATTAATAAGAATAAGGCAAATAAGATCAGGTAAGGCTGTACAGCCATTAATAAGAGGTTGTGAATTATAATTGCTATAGTTCTACAGCCACAATAAAACTATGTCATGTATGAGGAGCTACAGTGATTTCCACATATCCTCCCTCTGCCCAATACACTATATTAAAAGTAAAAATATCTCTGATTTATTAGTTCTATATTATTACCTGGTATTTAATGTCAATTTTTATATAGGTTTTGTTAACTGAAACTATTACTGTAACCTTATTTATTAGATTTTTAAATTTGAAACAATAATAAGTTTAATTCGTACATATATCATCTAGGCCACTCACTTTTTTAGCTTTGGTCCTAGGTTTCTTCCTCGTAGCAGTTCTTAAAGAAGCCCTAGGCCTCAATTTGGATTTGGGCTTAGATAACAGAAGATATTAGAAGATATTGTAAATCTACTTTGCTTCATTGCTATAAGCATTATAGAAATAAATCTGCCTTTGGCTTCTGGCTTTGAATGCCATTGCAATTTACACTGATCTGCCAGAACAACTGAACAACTGATAGGTGAAGTGAATAACATTGGCACTGTGATGCAGTCCAGCAGTGACACTGAGGTGTTTATAACTCCAGCAGCATTGCTGTGTCTGATCCATTCATACCAGCCCAACCAAAACTACCACACCACTGCCGCATCAGCGTCCGTCGTCTGTGGGGGTCTTAACCTTTATGGGAATAAGTAAAGGGGACTAACAGCATGTAGAGAAACAGATGTACTATGGAATGTAATTATAGAATTACAAAGTCCTTCTACTTGGTAAGTGAACCGTATAAAATGGACAACGAGTACAGAAACATGAAGGTGTGCCTATTAAAGTGATCAGTGAGTGTAGATTTCCAATAAGTTGGTATTAGCTTTTTAAATTGTAGACAAGTCTGTTTATGGCACATCGCTTGTAAATTAAAGCCCATATCACAAGCTGTTCAAATTGACCTTGAACTTGTTTTTTTTTGGCCTTTCTTTAAGTGTCCATGATCTGTTATTAGAGTCAAAAGTCTGTTAAAAATCTTTGGTCACATTGTACACCTCCGAATTGCAGTATATTTTTTCGTCTGAGTGTTTCAGAAGCTGTGCTTTTAGCAGTGTGCCGCAAAGCTTTTCGCCTTTGTACCTTGAGGATTTATTCAAATTAGAATGTGCCTCGAGGCTTTACGGCAGACAGCAGGGGGAACAGGTCACTCTCAAGTGTAGGAACATTCAGAGAAACCTATTTAGGCACTTCTTTGTCTCCTGAGAGTGCAGTACTGGTATTTCTCATCTTTAGGTTGGAATGTTCTCACATTTGTGCTCCTTGGAGAGAACGAGTCAAAATAATAACGACGTAATAATAACAAGAAATAGACAGCATTACCCTGTATTGCATGCCAGACAAAATAATAACAGCCAGTGTCTAACCCCTAGTTCACACCGTTATGTTTCATCTTGGTGTGCCACTGGTAGGTTTCTGGAAAATCAGAGATAGTTCTTGTGCTATCTCCACTTCTTTGTCTCCTTTGGGGCTTTTCCGTTTGGGAAGGTTGAACAGTGTTTTTGTGTTTTCACCACATGTACCAATCTTGCCAGTTCTGTGTTTGCACATTAAGACAACAACTGTTGTTTGAACAGTGCCCATTCTGTAAATCTAATCCAGCTCTATTAATCTGATGATTACACAGTAACTGACTGATTAGCTATGTTAAATAAACTTTAAACATTTTTCTTTTAATGATAGAGTTCAAAAACACAAAAAAATTATTCTGCCAGTACATAAGTAAGAAATTAACACAAGGATATGTAATAATGATTAGGTAAGATATGGCAATTAGAGGACAGTGCAATACTGTACACTGTAATGTCTGTACTGCTGTCCTGTATTATGTCGTGTGTGTGTGTGTGTGTGTGTGTGTGTGTGTGTGTGTATATATATATATATATAATATCGATATATAATATCGATATGTAATATCACAGATATATATTTTCTGTTGTAATTGTATATACTTATATTCATATATGTATATTCCTA
>JAUZST010016218.1:0-34374 GCA_034779995.1 Parotocinclus haroldoi | reverse complement strand
TGTGTGTGTGTGTGTGTGTGTGAGATATATATATATATATATACACACACACACACACACACACACACACACACACACTGATACAATGGCATATCTAATCTAATAGTAGCCTGAAGCTTTGCACGGTACTGTATATTTGTGTGATATAAAATCCATGTTTTACAATTAATAATAAGTCACTGATTGGGGGTGTGACTTAAGGTTATCTGCTGTTTTGTTGTGCACTCTTAAGCATTAAGGCCTTGGCATGTACTTGCAGAACTTTGCTTTAGTAGTCATTTTAATAGGAACACTCAGTATGAACACCCATTTGATGATCGTTGTAATGTCCTTCAGGAAATGCATGACCTCTTATCTTGTTTTGGGGATGGGGTGGGCTGTTCTGGAATTCAGTTGGCACATATCGAGGTACACTATTAACAAGAACAGTTTACCTCTAAGCCACAGGAGAAGCCTGTCAAGTAAGTGTTAATATACATCAAAATTGAGATTTCTACCATCACATACCCACTATAAGGAACAAGCTTAGGACCGCTTAATAATGGACCAGAACTCCAGCTACATAGTAACGTGCATTTTGTGAAATCTCCTACTATTTTGATAGACATAAATACTAAAGACCTTTTAGAAGTTTGTTTCAAATAGTTCCCTAAAGAATTTCTCAGGAAGCATAAACCAGGCTTAGTAATCGATCAAGCGCTCTGCAATCTTCTGCTGAGAGTTTATGTAAAATGTCACATGGGGGTGCCGTTTAGGGCTTCTGTTGTCATACAAGATATGTCAGCTGTCACTCAGACAGTCTGATTAATGATAGAAAAAATGTCAGATGTGATTGGGAAACGTGGCTAATGTGTTGCCTTCATACCTACGAGCACACTTCCAGACCTTTAAACATTATAGCACATAGTACGTTCACAGAAGCAAAGTGGTACTGTTTGCCTGCAACCCAATTCTTTGGTGGAGCCTCAACTTACATTACCCTGTATGTACTGAGCCCCTCAATCATCAGCTTATTAACCAATCAGTCCTATCATTTATTAACCTACTACCAATATTTCAGTGATTAGCGGGAGCAGATTCCTAGTGTCAAACACAGTTTTAAGATGACTGGGACACTCTGTGAGCTGCGACGCTTTGCTTTAGGTCTGTCAGGGAGGAGTAGGGCAAACATAGCCCTGTTTGATTTGTTGTATTTATCTGATGCAGCCGGAGCCCTTGAGTTAAATGCAGAGTGCTGTAAAAGGACCATCATTAGATAGAGCTGAGTAAACACACTCTTAGAGTGAGGGAGAAACAGAGGACATTTCACTAGAGTCAGGTCCCATGACCTGGGCCCCTGCCTCATGCACACCAATTTCTCAATTAAACTCCAGCCCCCCCCTTCAGACCCTTACACCCTGGTACTGGGATCACCATTTTGTTTTGCATTATGCCATATAAATCTGTCTGATGATTGCTATTGCTCATAAATGCTCTTTTAATTACATTAAGTTTTGAATTGTTACTACGTATAATAGAGCAGTTACTACAATACTGGCTGATCATGGTTATTTTAGCTATTTTTATTTACTTGAAATTATATTATATTTTAATCCTGCTTGAACCTTTTTCTGAGAACGTTTTGGTCCGTTGTCAGCTGTGACTTGGTTTCCTGTTAAAGGAAGGCAGATTTTAAATTCATGTGTATTTCACCGAGTACATATGCATGCACTTAACAATCGAACATGTCAGATTTCGGCAGTTATCTGATTATTCAAGTGGTCATGTATACAAGATGATATGCTCTACAAATCAGATTATGACATCGAACGATGGATTTTACCCCAATATGTGGATTACTCGCAGCTTTTATACCAGTTAGCCGATTTCTAATTGTTTTTGCTCAGTCTGCGTATGTACACGAGCCTAACCCAACACGGCTTTATTGGGCTGTTCCTTTTCCTGATGAGTGTCAGGTTTTTTGGGGTTTTTTTTCTCGTGGGACCTAACAACCTCTTGAATTCTGAGACGCAGTACTTGCTTGCAAAAATGAAGAATTTGTTTATTTAAAATGTAAAGTTCACGTTGCATGTTTTTGAAAAATTATTAGCTGGTTGCAAAGTAGAAATACGATTACTGCTTGAGTTGGGAAAACCCAAAGATTTTCATTGTCTGAGTACTTGGATGCATGTATACTTTGGATCACTGACAAAATCAGATTTTCTGCAGATATCAGATTATTAGTTGCCTGTAAACACACTCACTGAGATGTGTCTCACTGAGATGGGGACAGACTGCTCAAGTAACATTACATTTCCCACACAATATTGGAGATTAGGTTCATGTCTAAATAACAATCCTACTATTACTTTAAGCCCACCCAGAGAGTTCCCGCAGGAGTTTCTAAGTATCAAGCATTTTTTTTTCCAATGTTCAACTGAGAAAATTCCAGAGAGAGGAATCTACCTCTGGCGCTGCAACAGTGACCCCTGCTGGTCCCAGTTCTGGAGTTCTCTCTGGCACCCACTGAATTCCAGGATAGGCTCTTAACCCCTCTGACCCTAGTCAGGTTAAGTAAGGTCAGAGCAGGAGGAAAATTTCAATTAATAGCTAAATTTCTGTTACATTTTCAGTTGCGTTTAAGATAACTGACCACAAATACATTTTCCCCATGTGGGAGTGCAAATAATTTTAAAGCTGAGTGTATATGCATATGACAGAGTGGAGTATCCTGTCAAAGCTTTCAAATGACTTTCGACAGTTTCTTTCTCAATTATCATGGTATGACACGGATGGCTTATTAGAAAATATATTAAAATTTTGTTATTAATATAGCACTTGGTTTTTCTGTAAATCCCCTTAATTACAGATTGACTCCTGGGATTACAGAGCAGCAGTTTTAATTTAAAATGAAATGGGAACAGCTGTCGAAAAATTACTCAACAGTGCTAGGAACATATCCACAAAACAATTTAAAAGTGAGCAGAACTTGTACTTATCGACTGATATTCTAAAAAAAAAAATCACAGTAAAGCTCGAGGGGGGGGGGGGGTTTTGAGTACCATTTAAAAAAAATCTTGAAAGCCTAATTCCCAAAGCTTTACATCAAATTTGAGCACGTAAGCTGTTCGTGTTTATTCACTGACAATTTTATGAGCTTGGTTTTAACTGTCACTCATGGTGAGATCATTAACTTGTTTATGCAATACATTTATGAAATGAAAAGCTGAAAATTAAATTCAACAGAAGTTGGCAGAATAGCGTTACACCATGTTTCACAAGGTAAGCTGAATACTTGCCAAAAAATTACTATCCGTTTCAGTTTTAGAACACCTGGGGCTGGTCTTTATCTCTTTATCTGTGATGTACCTCTGCATCTGTACGAAAACCTGTTCTGCAGCCTTCCCAGAGACATTCACCAAGTGGAGGGTGTGTGTGCTCGTGTGATCAGGGGGCTTTAGGGAGCTCTAAATGTCCAGGGTGGAGTGCCGATGTGGGGGTTGAGAATGGGCTTGAAGTGGCTGTGGAGGTCAGTGGAAGCAGGCTGTTGCTGAGGGCTTTGCCCTCGCCCTGAACCACCTGTGTTTGCTCTGCAGCTTTTCTCTCAGAGCACTGACGGCCACACAGTGATCACACAAGCCTGACCCTGTTCCCGAGGCTCTAACACAGTAAACCGTTATTGCTGTTTCCTCTAACCCCTCAAAGTTCAACCACTTTTCAACTGGATTCTTCTGATACAGTCATACATGAAATTCACTGGGTGCATTACCAGACATAATGAACTTTGGTCTGTGGAAAACCTTGTCCTTTGCACCAAAGGTTGGTTGCCAAAGTGGGGGCTGGGCACAGCACAGAAATATGAACGCATAAAAATATTGAAAGCCATGGATGCTGTTGCAACAATGAGGATACATAAAATGTCACTTTATTGTATGTATTAATTCCACTGTAAAGGTTTTTTTGTCGGTTTTTGTTTAAGAAGTTGCAGCTTTGTATGAATTGCAATGTTTAAAATTAGTTTCATTTGCGATAGAAAGCAAAGGGACGAGGGGGGGCTTGAAAATGTTCTTATCTACAGAAAGGGGCCACTGTGAAAAAAGGGAACCAAGGTTTGTTTAGTTTAATTGCTCTAAGTGCCTTTCAAATTGTTTTCAGGAATAAGTAGTTTGATATGATGTACCGACCTGGAGGTTATTTTGCTCCTCTTTTGAAAACCTCATGCTACATTTGATTATCGCCTGCTTATCACACCTGCCCTGGTTTATGTCTGTTCAGATGATGTGAGCTGCTGAAAGCTCTGTTCTGCACACTTTTGTTTATTTTGACCCTGCCTACCAGTTGTAAAGGAGAAACTTGTCTTGGTGATGGACGGCTTATCAGTTGATTCTTAGTAGATTTTAATGTGCATTTTAGGGAAGTGAATATTATCAAATCAGAAATCCAAGGGAGAATGTACTCTTTACAACAGCATAGGAAGATTTGTTCCATAGTGCATTCATACATTGTTTGCCTTGGAATGAGTCATTATTCTTAGCATTACAACCTTTTATTAGGAACTGTGAGGATTACTGATGGAGCAGAGGAAAAGGTGCTCCTATCTGCTCTCTCTTAAACAGTAACAGGGCAGATTGCAGCACCACTGATAGCGGGTGTCACAGCCAGCTTTTCCCACTGGGGCCGAAAGGCCATGCTCTGCCCAGCACTGCCCTACCCAGCAGCCTCTCCTAAAGGTCAAGGCAGTCACTCTCCTCTACGTGGCGTAATCTCTCCAGGTTAATGCGCTACTCTGTGGCCCTCATTTGGATAATATTGTAATGAATGCCGATAAAATACATATGATTAAAAGAATCAGGCTTTGAAGTCAAGCTCTGCTCTCTGTTGGAGAAAAGTACATATTGACTTTAGAGGTTAGCCTCTTTTTGATGTTCTCTTTGACTTGTGAGAGCCGCACTCCTGCTAATTAGAACGATTGGGCTGCAGCACCAGAAACTGCAAACACTTAGGGTGAAGGTGTTTATAGTAGTCACCATACTGTAATCATACTGCAAGTCAGGTTCACAGCACATGCCAGGCTTTCCTCCCTTCCAATGAATTTGATTGAAACAAACAAATTGATTGTAACAGTGTTTACTAAGAAGGTTGCGCCAATTGCTTTTTGTCTTTCTTTTCAATAAGACTTTATATAGGTGTATACACTCAAATTTCACATTGTGTAATCAATTATATAATAATCACTTGTAACCCATGTTACTGACAGGTAAACCTTTCTTTATAACCTTAAAGTACCTTATGTATATACAGCACTGGGTACATGTACATATATATTATAGGATATTATTAAATCTCATCACTATTAATGGCACAATTTGATTTTCTCAGACTAGAGCCACAAATGGAAGGTTTAAGCAATTTGATTTACATTTTGCAAACGTTACTATAAAGTAACATTTCTTGACACATCATTTCATTGTCCCTTCATGTTCTGAATAGGTACTTCAGTTTTTAAGGTTGAATTAACCCTTTCATGCATGAATTTTGAAACAACTGAGATGGAATTTTTAAAAATGTATTTTATTACTCCCAAACAAGACTTGAGACGTGATCAATAGAATTTTTTTTCAAAATCTATCATTTTGAAGAAGATGCACAACCGTCCACTGTAGTGGACACCATGCATTAACGGTTAAAAATATTCTTCAGTAATAACTGTCTTTCTTTAAAAGAGTCAGGCAGAAAATCATTTGAATTAATAATCAAACACATTGCATTTAATATTAGAACAAAAATAGTAATTTATTGTCACTTTGTTATTTATTTTTAACCACTACATTTCGTTTGACCTGTTAACGATCAAATTCAAAAACATAAAACTTTGAACATGTGGAACAATGTATAAAAATGTATAAAAAAGTAGAATTTTGGCTTCAACATTAAAACATTTACATCTCTGTAAGATTAAATATATGAATATTTTCATTTATGATCTAGGTTAAAATGAGAGTAAATTAAAATCTGATCACAATATAATTAAGTAAAAAATATTATTTATTTGCTACATTATGTATTATTGCTAAATTTCATTTGAAATATAACATGGTGTGAAACTGAATCAAACTGAATTTTAGTGAAAATCCTTGTTTTTTCATCAAGTGTGAAAACATTCAAAACATCCTGAACACAATGCCACTTGGCAAATGTCCTTAGTTTTTTCTTTGAAAATTGTCTCGACAATCGGTGGCTGCATACATGTTACCATGCACTCAAGCAAACACACATGCGCAAACACAGACACACACACACACACACACACACAGACAGGCATACACTCAATGTTCTTACATGGGATTATCTGCACACCCACAAATACATGTGCACATAGGCACAGTGTATAGTTATAAAAAATATATATACTATAATATAACATGTGTTCTACAATATATTATGTATTCATTTATAATAGTTTTTTATGTATTTAGATAATTAATAATAATATTTATTACCCAATTCTGTATTACCCAGTTGACCACATAAACGAAATATAACCATTGATGCATGACATCCACTACAGTGGACACTTGAGAGAAAGAAATGCGAAACTCACATTGATTCAAATTTGTATAAAAATATTCCCTATAACATAATTACTGGTAATCAGTGAATATTTTTGTACCTGCACGCTGCTTGTAGAATAAAAGGATTTTACATATATTACAGCTGTCGCATGTTCATGTCCATTGCTATCCGCTATTTTGAATTTATGATGCAATATTTCAGGGTAACAAATATTAATAAAGACAATGATACTACAGTAGTACAGTAGAGGTTTAGAAGACACCCCTCTGTTTTGGAATAAAAATGTGCCTTAAAATTAAGTCAATTAAATGAATATCTGTCCACTGTAGTGGATATAATACAGTGGTGCCTCGTTTCTTGTTGTTGATTCATTTCAGAATGCTTGTGAAGAACCGTAAAGTACGATTTAAAGTACAAATTTGTTTTTTGTTTTTTTTGAATAATGGAAATTGAATGAATCCATTCCAGACCCCCAGATAATCCACACTAAACAAGGCATTATATGCATTGATGGAGTTTTGTATAGGTGCTCCCTGATTTACGAAGGGGATTCATTCTGACAAGTCCATCATAAGTTCAAGATACAGTATCTCACAAAAGTGGGTACACCCCTCACATTTTTGTAACTAGACTGTGCACAAATATTTAATTAGTCCAATTTTTGTAAGCAGTATATTTTATTATATATTTTCATTGGACAACACTGAAGATGTGTTCTAGCACACTATGATACAATGTAAAGTAGTCAGTCTACAGCTTGTATAACAGTGTAAATTTGCTGTGCCCTCAAAATGACAACACGCAGCCATTTAATGTCTGAACCACTGGGAACAGAAGTAAGTACACCCATAAGTGAAAATGCCCAAATTGTGCCCAGTCCTTGTGTTAATATTTTTTGTGGCAGGCATTATTTTCCAGCACTGCCCTAACTCTCCACAGCATGGAGATCACTAGAGTTTTTTAAAGTGTAACTTCATTTAGACCAGAGAAAACATAACATAAAGCATAAGGCTGTTTAATACCACTACACAGCAACACTATATGACCTCTCTCAGTTGTTGACCTCTTTACCTTTCCCTCTCATGTCCTATATCTTTCCCTCTATAATGATAGGAGAGAGTGAGGAGAGTGAGTCAATTGCAAGCATTTACAGTAGGGCAGGTTGTTGTGTTTGCTTAGACAACCTCTATTGTCTGTGTCTGCACTCCCAGCTGTTGAGAGGTTGAGATGAACAATGGGTTCTTTTCAACGGCTGGTCATTAGCAAGTGGTGGTCAGGTTTAAGCAGGGGACAGTGTTTACCCAGCCTCCCCTGCAGCCTGTGTCACCCAACATGCTGTCTCTGAGTAGGTGCTGAATGGCAAAACAATAGTGAATTGGATTCCCCTAGGAGGGAGTTCCTCACCTTGTGTGAATGAATGTGCGTGTAAGAAGAGTTTGGCAGCAGGGGTAGCAGAACTAAGGTCTAGTATCCTACCTCATTGAGTGATTCAAACTGGCAGCTGAGATAAGATCAGACTGTAATCCCACTTCAGAGTCCATAAACAATGACATTATCAATTCTAAATTGACACTGATTCAGATACAAAGCAAGTGTGTGGCAGTGAGGTTATTTATTACACATGCAACCTGACATTTATCTCAGTGATAACATGATGCATTGTTATTTTGGGTCATGGTGTGGCATCACTATATATTGAAGCATGATGATTATACATGCTGAATTTAACTTGGATGTAAATGACCAGAAAATACTGAAATAGTTTGGGGACATCTTGATATGTTGATTAATTCTAAGTCATAAATATGTCGTTCGGCAACTTCCCCTTCCCAACCTGTCTCCCATAATATCAGGATGAGTATATGACTGACAAAAGATTATCTCACAAGCCACTGGTACACATGAATGGGATTTAAGTATCATTTTGCATCACCATTGTTGATTTTTTTTTTTTTGGGGTGTGTTAATAATTGCTGTAAAGTGACCTTGGGCTTGAGAAAGGAAGACGCTATATAAATGAAACATTATTATTATTATTATTAATACCATATTATCAGTGATTTCTACATAGCATTATCCATATAATGTGGGGGATATTTTCTGTACAGCGTGCGCCCCAGATAATAGATGAGCATCATTTAAAAACCATGGCCAAACAGGTTATTGTTGCTAACCATGTCCATCTTTTTATGGCCACAGTGAACCCTTATGTTGCTACTTCTAGCAGAATAATATGTTATGCCACAAACTTAAATTATCTGAATCTGCTTTCTTGGACCGGTCAGTGAGTTCATTGTACCAAATATTCTCCACAGTCACCAAATTTCAATCCAACTGAGCACCTTTGGGATGTGGTGGGATGGGAGATTCACAGCCAACATGGATGTTCTGCAGCAACTATAGGAAGATCTCATGTTAATATGGACTAATGGCTCTAAGGAATGCCACAATACCTAATAAAGTGGCCAGTGGGTGTACTGCAAATAGCGTACTATGCTGATACTGAATGTGAGAGTCTGCAGCTAGAACTTCCAAAATATTTTGGCTTCAGTTTTACTCTAGAAATGGGCCAGAGAGTGGAAATGTATGCAGATAGAGAGAAAATCTAGCTTAGGGAACAGTCTTAAACTCAGGGAGTTTATGGTGTTTAAATAGTATCTTTCAGTGCAGATGCATTCATTTTGAGCAGCTGCAGATTAGCTGTGAAAATGTCATTTGTGATGAATCCTTTTCATTATATCCAGTGATTATTTTACACATAAAGCAACCCCAAGTTCTGGGCTGTTTGTTTCAGAGCATCATTGCAATGTAGTAAGTGCTATGCCAACTGGGATGTCTAGAAACTGCTAATAAACTACAGTTATATCCCAGTGTAGTGTTACATCACATGTGGATATGGGTAAGCGTTGGTGTCTTAGTTTATCTAATACTAACAAGACCGATAAATCATTCAATAAAACACTTTGGTATTATAGGTAACAATAGGACATGGCTTGGAGGCCTGCAGCTGTGAGGCCACCTGTTAACTGCTAAATAACCTTACTTGCAACTTTCATAGGACTTTGTCATCATGTGCAGCAATCATTTGAATAGCAGATACAATCGGTTGAAAGCTGTTGGGCCTGAAAAGTGGTCACAAATCCACAAGTGGATTTTTTTTTTTTTTTCAAAAACATTTATACATGTACTTACAACCCAAAATCAGAAAAAGCCTGTACACACAGTGTTTTTTACATTTACTTGCACTTGACTTTTTCAAATTGCAGATCAAATGAACCTGAAATATTTCATGATATTTTATGTGAACTTAATTTTATTTGTTAAACAAACATCCAAAAGAGTGCATCTTTGCAACACAGCCACCAGGATTAAAAGCTGTTTCTTGTCACATAAGGAAAATTCTATAAGTGTGTGCGAGAGAATGTTGGGTCAAAGCAGGGTAAAGGAGAGCCTGAGAGAATCAACACACTGCATATAGCTTTACAATTTTTTTTTTTTTTTTTTTTTTAAGACCTCCAGATTGCTTAACACTCGCATGGTTAAGAAAACGTTTTACATGTAGTCATAATCGGCTTTTCCAATAGGTATTACATTTTTAAGCGCTTTAACTGCTTCTGTTATATGGGCTCTGCTGTTTTTTGTTCTGTGTTTAGATTCAGATGGAGTTGGAGGCCGTTCAGAGAGAGCGGGATACTGCTGTTGAACTCTGTCACAAACTGGAGGAAGAACTTCAGGCCCTGAGAAAGCACCAGAGGTAGGCCATCTCAACTTATATTTACTGTCATCATTATTATTTTACAATTACTTTTAGTAATTGTAAGTCATGAACATCACAACACCCTATCTTTCATCCGCTCTCTTATCTGCTTAATCCTGGCCAGTGTCGCAGAAGAACCGGTGCTTAGCTGACTGCATAGGCAGGAACATCCCCAGACAGGACGTCAATCCATCTTGGGGCACATACACAGTCATACCTTGCACACAAGGGCAATTAACCTAATGCATGACTTTGGACTGTGGGAGGAAACCGGAGTAAACTCACATATAGGAGGACATGCAAACTTCACACAGGCCTAACCACTGAGCCACCATGTCACCTCTGGACATGCGTAGGCTGCTGTGAGTTCTATGAAAATACCTTGTCCAACAGATACAAATTCACACGTATAAATTTAAACACTGAGCCAAATCTTAGACAGGGGATATCATGGGGGTTTTAGCTAGTGATATGGCATTGAAAATGTGTGACCTGAGAGATCAGTTTCACGTATTTCTTACTGGCACCATATTGTGCTCACAAACACCCACATATCATGAAGCTCGCACAGCATACACACTGCTCCAAGTGCACTTACTTTCCCTCATGCTTATGTTTGCATTAGTGATTTGACGTTGATAAAGTCGTTCTGTTTGTGATTTGTACTTTTTTTAAAAAATGAACACGCATCTCAGGAGCTTCTCCCAGAGAAACTGAAGTGACACATCTGTAACTTGTCTTTGTCTGTTACACTTGGCAGCTCATTCTGTTTAATTCTAGGCTTTTTGTTTGTTTGCTTGATCATTTGTTGCAGTCTGTCAAAATCTCTGTCCTTTTGTCTCTTTATTGCTCTCTCTCTAATACTATCTCTCTTCTGCCTTCATTCCTAAAAGAGTCGGCTCTTAGAGCATTCTTCATCAGAAGTTCTTAATAAACAGCCGTATATGGCACTTCCCATCATCACTGTGCCCCTTATTAAGGCAGACAGGAACCATTTATTGAGCCCGCTTGGCAGCCCATCTAAAAACAGATAATGAAAGCTAAAACTAGCTCTCTTGTAGACTGGGAGCCTTGGTATTAAGTGAAAAAGAGAACTAAGTAGGCGAGGTGAATCATTGGCATGAAAATTCATGATTCAAAACCCTGGTGTGCATTTGAAGGTGCAAAGCCAGTTGGTCTCTCTTCTAGTGCAGTGCCTCTAATGTGCTCTTGCAGACTGTCTGTCGATTTGAAGGGTGGGGGATTATTTTTTATTGTTTTACAGGTGTGTTAGGATCTCCTTGGGTATTGACCCAGACGTTTTGCTGTTGCCTAATGTCGGATTGTGATGGCCCAGATGCTACAAAGGGCTTGTTTAAAGGCTCACTTTGGCAGAAATTTAAATGAACAGTTTTTTAAACCACAAATGTTGTTGAATAACCATGTAACGTGTATACTTTTTGACTGGTCTATGGCAGAGGTTCACATCGCTAGAAGCAGTTTAGATTTGCCAGTTCACCTGCTGGCATGGGTGTGGACATTTTATACATTTAAATATTAACCGATAAACGTCCATTTGCTTTAATTATTAAGTCAACGCTGTGGATCCACTAGCAGAGGCAGGAGTTAGTGTGCTTGTTTGTAAGTGAGACCAACTAACTGGTCATTTGCTTGCTTGTTTTTTAGCTCACATTTAGACTAAAGATTATTCTAACTCTGATGTGTTTCGAGACTTTTTTTGGTTACTGTTTTTACCTACTTATTTATATCAACCTGTACATGGCTTTTGTAAGCTTGCAAACCTGTCCTATTGTAAATAGTACTTATTTATTTGTCACCCAACTACCTGTATATACACTCTCACATATAAATATACAAACTGGTTCACATTATCTAGCTGAGTCTCCGTTTCATCTTGAAGATTTTCGTTATTGGTTGTAATACAGTTAATCCATGTATTTTTGGATTCCATTAAAATAAGTGTCGGTCCATCAGTGTTATAGCTTTCTCTTAGACAAGACCGTAGCAGTACTTTACTGTAATTTCTTTCGTTATTGTAAATATCCAAAATTAACAACATGGTATCATTAGAGATGCTCTCGTGTTCCACTCGTGTTAACATACAGTTTTCTTGTAATTATACCGTATATTTACTTTACAGTAGCCAAAAAGTCAGTGTCCTGTTTCGCTGAAAATAGTTCGTAACATGGCGTCTATATAAATATGCCCTTTTTGCTAAGCTTTTTGCATAAATATATAATAATAACTAAAAAGTCCGACATGTCTAGTTTTGCTTTACACTCGTGATTTATCCGTCAGTCAGTTACAGTTTGACAGGATGAATACGTTTGGCTTATAAGCTGGCCATTCAGGTTTGGGAAACCCTTGTCATTTGACATTTAAGCGCACATCATTCTTTTCCTTTACTGTTGTTTTGAACAAGTGTGCGTGTGCGGCCTGAACGGTTTGTGCATGTCATACGACTGTGTGTGTTGCTTAGGCAAAGCCTGTAGTAGTTCCCGTAGTCTGCCTGTGCTGGGAGGAGAAGGCAGACATTGTATTCGACCACACAATCAGTATTGTGTGAGAGACAGAGGGACTACCGCTCCCTATCAATGTGTCTTTGGAGCTGGACCTTTAAAGGGAGAATCCTTCAGGCCCAACAAAGACCAGAAGATGGCTGTGTGTGTTTGCTTTTGGGATTGCCCAGCTAGCTCCATTGTGTCTTTTAGGATAACAGACCGTCTGATTTAGGTGAAAGACCAGAGAACAGATGAGTATGAGCAATATGGAACGTCTGTGCTGTGGCCTTTGGTCTCTTGTAACACCATTCCTTTGGGACAAAGGCTAAGTTAAAAACAGTACTGACATGATTTTGCGCACACAGTTTGTTTTATTGTGTTGATATTGGTCAGGCTGTGCAGTGGAGGACAGATGTCTAAATTTAAGTTGCATTGCTTGAGAGTCGGCCAGGAACAGAGTAGTCAATGTTGCAAAGGACATGGATTAACACCATGGTCTCCATACGCTTCATCTCCCCAGAGATCAGTCATTATTGAAACACAAGCCTTTCTTGTTAACACCTCAGCTCAGCAGACCTGAACACACATCACTATCATAGTGTGACTAAATGTTCTGAACAGTAATTTAGTATATTACCTTATTCTAACTAGTATAATTGATGTGTAGTTTTTGTTTTAAACAGAGTAGTTGATGACATGATAAAGTCAGTAACGCTACATGAATTTAGTTTAGGGTATACACAATATGTCCAATTGCCTTGTACTGTGGTTGTCCCTCCTCCCCACTCCTCCACTGGTCTGCGCTCACATTTCTCATAATCGTTCTATCCTCAAGCTCGCTTACATCTTCATGATACTACATCTTGTCTGACAAGACACCATTGCACAATGGCTATTGTAGGTGTACTTCGTGGCTTTTTTGCCAAATAACCCCTATATGCACCTTATAGATTTGTTGCTAAAAATGTGGAATTTTTTGAATTTTACAGATACTGTGCTTAACTTGCCTGGTATAGCTTGAGATCACCTCTCGGCCAGTTTGACTGGCTGGTGGTGGTGGTAAGACTTGGCTGTATGTTTTATTCACATTTTTTGCATTGTTTCACAGAGATCCCCGTTTCCAGAGATCCCCATTTCAATTGCTAGCCCGGTCTCCGTTTGTGTGAAGTTTGCTTGTTCTTGCGTCTTCTCTGGGAATTCTGGATTCCTTTTACATTTCAGATGTTTGGTTAATTGATATCTCTCAAATGTCCTTGCATGCATGTGCATGTACTTTGAATGGATTGGATTTGTCACGGGTTAGATTCTGGCCTTGTGCCCTGTGCTGCTGATTATGCCGGTGTGACCCTGCCTTGGATACGAAACGCGAATTGTGGATTTGTTTTCCTTGAGATCCTGTGCAGGAAAATGCAATTTATGGATTATCTGGAATGCAGCTCAGCCATCGTGCTTCATAGAGGAGAAAAATATCAGTTGTCTAATTCAAAACTCGCAGCAGTGCATCTGCATTTTCATGACTGAACCGCTACGCCTTTGTTTTACTTAATATTACTTATGTTCACAACTTTAGTGTATTAATAATCTGTATGGGAGCTGCCATGGTCATTATCAAGAGTATGCTTTGAGCATGTTGGAGTGATATGTGGCTGATTAGTAGGGGTTCAAGGTGGGGTGCGGTTGTGTGTTGGTTTCTGTCCATTAGCGGTTGCTGTGGATACATGGGATTAAGGGGTGGTTCCCTCTCTGTGCTGCAACTTGCTTCTCCATATTTGTTAGTTGCCGCAGGTAAGCCGCTGTCAAAAGGCTGTTTTACATAACCTCTTTGATACCACACTGTGGAATTGTTAATGTTTAACTCTTCTCCTCAGTCACAGAGGTAGGTTCATTGGGAATCCGGTCTGTGTGATTAGTTATCTTATGATTCTGGTTAATATTCTACAGAGTGCTCAGACCTGATGTCTGCTGGGCCATATGAAATGAGTGCAACACACAAAAGCTTATTAAACCTTAGGCAGGTGTAGACTGGCACACAATATGACCTATCAAAGATAAGAAAACAGGAGCCGTATAAACCGGCCTTGCCAACAGCTACGTTACTTCTGAATCTACAAGTTGCAACAGCTTGCAAATGCCTGCATTTAGTGCATCCAAGGACCTCTTGTATAATGTATGGGTTATCTGAAAACTTTCATTAGTGACATGTACCAAAACCTGAAGTTATTCAATGGGTAGAATTTCTTAATCAAGAACCAGCCGTGAGGCTCTTGTCAATCTGCAACGTATCTCCTCTGGTGCTGGGTATCTGTTGTGTCTGTGTAGCTCACCCATGCGTAGCCCTACTAAACTGAGCGGGTTTGAGACCATTTAGTCCTAATGCATTTAATTACTTTTAATAGTTTCACATAAACCAATAAACTGGAACTGAGATGGTGAGGAGTTCGAGTTGAGTGTATGTGTGTGGGCGAGAGTAGGGGGGTGAGGGGTCTAAGATAAGATAATCCATAGTAGGCATTGGTCCTCTGCCCTTGTTTGTCACTGTCATTGGACCTTCGTACCCAATATGTTTGCATTTAATTAAACAAAGCACACAACTTTACATCACTTCCTTGGCTATCAATATCACATCAGAATTGATTGCCTCTTGCTTTCCAAAAAAGGAAAGGAAAAGCATGACATGGATACCGCCCTGAAACTAATTAGAAGGACAAGAGGACAGAATGAGTAATATGACATTAAGGCAAAAACACACACAGTGTCTGGAAGAGACACAGTCCACTGACAATCAATCTAGCTTTATCCTGTCAGGAAAACCACAGCAGCCCTCTGTAGGAGAGGCAGAAAATAGAGATTTAGAAAGTATTGTTATCTAATTGTGGCCTATTATTGGATGTATTATATGATTAGGTAGTCTCTTTGTTGTAGGATATCCACCTGGCCAGGTTTTAATGATGTCACGATATATCAAATAATAAACGACATTTAAGACCTTTAACAGACAGTGGTAGCAGATGCTGCCTAGGGCCTGATTTGATACTTTTGTTTATTTTATGCGTGAATCACTTCTTTTTATATTCTAATACTGTCTTTACACCATATTTGTTATGCCATCATTAACAATGCTGTCTTACATTTTGTTGATTGGATTTTCACATATCGCTCTTCTAAAATCTGTTTTGTTTTTTTTTGTTTCGTTTTCATTGGCTCCAAGTCATATTTGGGGCTGAGTAATACATGAAACAGGTCAAACGTTTTTAGATATGTGGCTGTGTAGTATTGGCTTTGGAAATGTTCTGTTTTTCACCTGAAAGGCAACTGCACTTTCCTTTTTTCTCCAAGCCATCCCTTTTTTACTTCATATTTTTCTGTGCCTTGCATCTCATTGGAAAAAAAAAACTTGTGTGAAGAATTGTGTGGTGCAGCACAGCGGCGCATGCTGAATCATAATGTATTCCACAGTCATTCTGCTGTATTATTACCCTCAGATATTGTCTCTTGTACTGATCTTCCATTCCAATATTAGATGTGTGTGTTGGCTCTAGGTGTTGATATTGAGTTACCGTTTCTCACCTGCAGGTAAACTGGGAGCATGCTCTTACTGTATGGGTCAAGCTGTGTGTTTGTGTAAGGTACTTGGCCATGATATTTCAGTCTGTGTGCAGGAAAAGGCAGCAGTACAGGAAACTAGCTAAATATTGTCAAATATAGCTGTGTGCATTGATTTCTTTTCTTTCTTTTTTCCCTTTTTATCTGGGAAACAATTCACAATCTGGGACAATACATGTTCTAGGTAAATTAGCAACATTCAGGAATGTGTTTCTGTTACTTTTACCTACAGCACCAGCTCTTAACATGGCTAATAACCTCTAAACTAAATATAAACTAATAGTTTCTGATTCTCTCCGGCTATGCATTGTCATATTTATTGTTGCAGCAACTGACTCCATTAACTTTATAATACCAGTATTTTGTAATGATCTTGAGCTTTAATTAGTGTTATCTTATCTCTTGTATTAGAGATAGAAAATAGATGGCTACTAAAAGATCTGAAGGTAACCCTGATTGCTCTGATACAGAGCCTAAGACCTATTCTGAACAGCCAGTGTCTGGCACAGTTTGGCAATTTCCCTGCAGAAAGACATCTACTAGTGACTAGTGTGTTCAGGGAGGTGTCTTTGAACAGGGAAATCACCAAACTGTGCTGGTCTCTGTGCTTTCAGGACTGGAACTGTGCACCCCTGCTCTAATACATTAAATCTTAAATTTTCTTTCAGTGTCCAACCGAGCCAGACTGATGAGGAGGCGCCCAGCACTACAGTCCAAAGCCTGAGTCTACTGAGTCGTGTGCAGCAGCTTAACTCAGAGCTTCAGACCACGCAGACTCAGCTCCGCCTGTCCCGGGAGTCTGAAAGGGAGGCCGTTGAAAAAGTGCACAAGTGAGTATTGCTGTTACAGACAGAAGATCCAAGCTGGGCTTTCTAGAGTATTCCTGGTTAACCCGGTCATTCAAATGGTGTTTACACATTTAATGACCAAAAAAGAATCATTCCACAATCAGAACTGTCAGTTGAGATTAGTTTTGGTTATTGCCGTTTTTTTGAGAATGATTCAGAGTGACATGTATAGCATCAAGGAAAGTAATTGTATTCAGAATTCAGATTGTAATCTTCTATGCAGCATAAACTGATGTGAATCAGAATAGGGATTCAAACCAACCACTCATTAGAGCTGTCACAAAGCTTCCGGTTTTAAATTCATTTTATATTAGCTCTTTAACTACACTGATATAAGTAATAAACCTGGTTCTAATAATACTAGTGTTAAGTTCTTTAGAGTCCATGATTAGCTGTAGGTGAACGTTATTGAGCAGAGCTGCATATAAAGAATACAATATCAAGAGTTTAATTTAACATCTTATGCATAAACAGATTCCGTTGGACTGTACCAGTTCATGGTCTCTGCTGCAATTCTTGGAATTAAGGCTCTATGTCCAAGTGAAATGACTCACTGCAGTTGGTAGTGCATGTGCTTACGGACAAAGTAATGCAACAAATTACTAACACTGCCAAGATGGTAAATTGTAGACTGATTTAATAATCACCTTACTTCAGGTTTAGAATTTAATTTGGAGTCGTCTTCTATACTACAACTATCAGGCAAAGCAATAGAAGTGCACCCTTCTGCTGTTGTTAGGTTAATCTCAGATATTAAGTAAAGACTACTGTAAAACTGGACTTTACTTGTATGATTGGTATGTAAATGTAAGTCTGTTTTTCCTGTATTAAAAATAGAGTTCAGTCTTTTTCTATTCATTGGCGAATTAATAATCAGAAACCTTCATGAATTTCTATCATAAGCCACTTTATTTTCACAGTTCACTGTAATGACCCGCACCACTATGCCGCTTTCCACACCGCGAGTCCATCCCAGTGCTCCTCTCTCTTTTTCTCCCGCTCGCTCCGCTCCCTCACACCGGGGCTCCCCGCGAAAAGCAAACATGGCTTGGCCTGCTGATCTATTTACACGCTGAATTAACGAACTGGGGGGTGGGGATGCAAAGCTGAGGGGTGCTCAAAACCCTGAGAGAACCCCCATCACACATCATCAGCATGAGAAACCTGAAAAAGAAGGAACTTTACTGCTTTGTTTAAACAGGGGGGACTGAAATGTTCTTTTTTTTCTGGGTGGCAACATCAGACACGCTCTGCTCACTAATGTGAGACTTTAGACCCCTGACGCACTCCGTCCTACCCACTCCTAATCCCTTGTTTTAACTCATGATGGGTTCAGTGCTCTGTGCAGTTTTCAGTAGGTTTGGTAGAGCTTCTAATAGGACCAAATCAATAATAATATATTTTTTATCATTACCCACAGCAGTCATTTGTATTGGTTTCTGACTTCTCCGTTTACAAAATTTACAGTACTTTCTTTAATAGATAAAATTTAAATATGGTATCTTGACCATCCCTAAACAGAAATGAATATAGTACCATGCACATGAACAAGTGGGTTTTAAAGGCACGTCATAATGCTCATTTAGCTGTCTCACACATTTCTTTGTATTATATAATAGTAGATTTTATCTAATATAATGACTGTTGCTATGTGCTTGGCGACTGATGTACTTGGTGATTTTGCTTTCGCTGTGCGCTATGCTGCTAAAGTGTCAGAAACGCTTTACTGTTTGCACTACCACACTGATTTAGAGACATGACCCAGCCATGTCCACAGTGCAAGGTTCAGCGTTGTGTGAATCACTGTTACCGCTGTAAAGGTAACATCTGTCTCGCCACTGTGCTGTGCCGTATTACTGGAACCAAAACAAGAGAGTTCCTCACATACTGAGAACCGTCACGTAATTTATTTCCCTGATGTCTGAATTTGTGCCAGCCTCCGAGCTTAAGACTTCTCAGTGCCAGACGAGTGGCTGCACTTGGGATCAGACTCCGTCCTCTTTTTCCAATCACTGTTTGTTGGCCAGAAAATCGACTCGCAGGTGGGAGGGGAGTGTAGGCACTGTGATAGTACTGTGCTATCATAGGGTGGTTGGCACAAGAGACAGAGCTAGACAGAAACAGCAGCACAAATGTACGGAGCAGTCAGAGGCTCGGTGTGGGGAATATGAACCGGTCACACCTGAATGCTAGCTTACACGTGGCTGGGTATGTCACGGTAACTGGAGTCTGGGTGGCTGAAGGAAGCAGTTCTGACGTGGGCCTTGTTACACAATGGTGAGAAAAATGCAGCACATTATGCAGGGAGGAGGAAGCACTTAGCCATCCCAGAATGTGGCACCTCAGTGCCAGCCCTGCAGGCTCCATTGATGGAGGGGGTGAACTGAGAGTCTAATGACCTGCCGAATCAAACTTGACCATGAGAAAAAACACAAAGGCTCTTTTCATCGACTGACTAGGCCACAAATGGGCTGTGGCTGACGCATCCCGCAAGTCTAAGGCTGATTCCTCTGGGTGGCACCTAGCCCCTTACCACAGCAATAGTGACTTTGCAGATCAGATTCAGAGTATGAGTAACTTGGGGCTTCTATTCTTTCAGTACAATTAAGTTGCAAAATGGAAATTTTCAGATACTCAGTAGGACAGATGACAACCTGGTCAAAAAATGTGCCCTAAAAAAAATCTTGTAAGTGAAGTACTTGCCAATAAAATTATTTCTTCTCAGTCAATTAACGTTTTAAATCCTAAATTTATGTTGATAAAGCAAAAGGAAATTCAGAAAAAAAAAATTTTACGGGCTCGAAATAGTTTAATCCATTTTCTTCCACTTTAATAGTGGTCGGGGAAAGCCGGTGCCTAGCAGCTAGCACGTAAAGCAGGAGCAGCCCTAGACAGAGCAGCACATCCACACATGAAGGGAACTTTAGAAACTCAAGTTTACCTTACTCATGTCTTTGGAATGTGGAAAAAGCTGGAGTAAATCCTTTTAGACACGGGGAGTACATGCAAAGTCCACTCTGAAATAGCGGACATTCAGGATTAAATTAGGGATGGTGGTGCCCTCTGCCCATTGTGCCGCCCCAATCAGAAACATTTAAGTGCAATATTCAGTATGATTCTAGTGATCCAAAAATATTAGGATTTGATATTAAAGTTTTTGTGACAGCAGTCTGGAAGTAACAGGACTAAAAAGGTTCATTTGGTTCTGTTGATGCCTGCCATATAAAAACAAAACTATGATGTTTGTTTGCATAAGTTTTGGCAGTGTAGCTTATATTGAGTGTATTGTAATGATTGTTTTAACAATCTTTATAAACCCTCAAAACTTCCCAAAAAAATGTGTACAATTACAATAAGCCCTGACATCATTTGTTCTTTGGTTCAGACCAGCATCACAGACTCCGTTCAGACTGCAGGGCAAATCAGCATTAATTTCTTTCTCAATTCTGATGCCAGTCCATGTGGAACAGGAGTAAAAGAGCTTGTGTGAGTAGCAGTGACATAAAGATTGCACAGTGGATTATGATTTATGAGCTCAATGTCCAGTTAGGAACGTTTACTATCTTTGGACTAAATATTAAATGTTTTCTTTAGTGCTGGCACTGTTTCTTGGACCTTGCAAATATTCTTTGATGCATCTTCCCACAAAAATAAAATACACAGCACCTTTTCATTGCTCCAGACAGTTCTGAAATGCACCGTTCTTTCTCAATCCCAGATGCTAGCTTTGCAGAATTTGCCTTCCCATGTCTGCATGCGTTTACTCAGGGCTTCTCCGGTTTTCTTCGACCTCCATTAGTTTGATTGGTGACTCTAAATTAGCCCGTGACTAGTGAATTGATATAACCTTGAGTCTGTTGTCAGTGCTGTTAGCCACTGATGCCAATAAGACATTAATTAATAATAAATGTATAAACTAATAAACAAACTTTGTTCCAGGCCAAGGTACTATGTCACACTGGAGTTCCTTCCTGGTTGTGACGATGACGTCACCATGGCATATCTCTGATGTTGATGAGTATCGAGCACCTAAAGAATAAAAGCCACAGCAAATCATATACTGCACACACAAATCGTTCGCACAAAATTAAAAATAATGAAATATCTCCTAATTTCTGTGAGCAGTGTACTTGACCAGTCCGAGTCTGATGTTTGCCAGTTGGTCCATTTGTCACAATTACCACAGACTATCATTTAATACTGGTTCTGACTTCTTGGATTCTGTATTCTGTTTGAGCTATTTGATTTGAGATCGTGCGAACGACGGTGTATAGAAAGTGCTGTGCTGTTTTGTATTTATGCTAGGTCTCTGTTTACTAAGTCTTATTCAAGCTGTAATTGTTGGTTTTGCGACTCTGAATTCTTAATCGGGATTTATGTTTTTTGCTGGCACTTCCCTGGTGTGTATGTTTGGTTTTACTCGCCACTCTCTGCAAACAGTGTTCCCAAATCCCAGGCAGCACACCAGCACACCTTGGACATCCTGATTGCTCAGACGTGATCGAGAGTCTAACAATATATTTAAAGTGATCAAAATTTGCTGCAAATGAGAAGAAGATTGTGGAAACCATATGGGGAGAGATCGAGCCAGTTCCCATGCATACATTTACATGTATTGTTAAAGAATGTACACTATTCAGTTTACTCGCATGTCAATGTACATGTGTGCTCAAGTCTTGCATTTAGCAACAGTGACCTTTGAAGATTATTAGTCAATGTTTTAACCTGTTTTCCCTTCTCCCAGTCTCAGATTAATGTGACATTTCTTAGGTGCATTTTCTGTGTGCGCAAACATACGTGGAATGTATACTCGCTGCTTGTCTCTTTGTGTGATCATACATATGGCCCAGCGGTAATGCTTAAATCTCCTTGAGCTGGAAAACAGGTGGAACCTGGTGAGGAAACAGTTAGGTCAAAGCACTCTCATATGCTTTTTGATAAGGAAAAGCAACCTGGTTGTTGGTTGATAGATATGGTTTACTTAATTGGTTAGGTAGGTTATAAGAGAGATGGAACTGTGGACAGATAGAATTGCTTTCAAGTCCTTACAGAATAATAATAGTCACAGGGAGTAAGTAAACTGTGACAACTGATCGTGATTACTGTGTAATTAAATCCCTGTTAAAAAAAAAAAGTTGGTGGTAGTACTGGCAAATAAACAGAGGTTAATTAATTATACGGTACTCACCAGTGCACCAGTCTTGGGCCACTATTAGATATATCATTGTTTTCGCAACAATCATAGGTAATTATTTCTCAGTCTCTTTATTAGCCAGAAAATATAGGACATTTGTATGCAGAATTTAAAAACTGGAAAAACAGCTTCTATAGGCTACAGTGGCAAGTATTTAGTGTGGCCTCCCCTTACACTTGAGTAATGGCAGCATCTAGCAGCGTTATCTGGATGAAGAAGCTTGATCAGGTGGCAAAGGAAAATAAAACGCTTTTTCAGAAGGGGAACAGGGTGAAAATGTTAAGATTTCTCATGTTTAAGAAATCTCACAAAGACTGGAATAAATATCAGTGGAAAAGAGTATTGATGGATGACATCAATTCGACATGGATTCAAGTTTAAAATGTTAGGGCCGGTCATCAACAATGGTCATTATATACACTATTATATACATGTTAGTTGCACAGTAATTTTTGTGATTGAAATATCCCTACCTTCTTGAGCAGCAGTAACATTTTCTTCTTTCCACTTGATCAGGCTTGCACAATTAAGAGAAATGTGGCATTAACAAATTTCTTGTATAAAAATCCCTCTTCAGGTCATACCACAATACCTCTGTTGGGTAAAGGTCTGGACTTTGCCTTGGGCTTTCCAAACCACCCAATCTCTTGATTTAATTTTCCATTCATTCTTCTCTCACTGACTGCAAGCTGTTCAGCACCTGAGGTAAAGTATTTTCAAACCATGATGCTATCTCCTCTGTGTTTCACAGCTGGATGGAATTATTAGTATACAAATACATTTATGCAGTTTGAAACGGTTCAATATTTTTTCCAATATGAAAGTCCTTGACATGCAAACTTAACATGTTGTTTTTTGTTTTTTTTTTTTTGTGTGTGTGGCGTCGTTGCATTATCACAATTTCGGTGTTTTTCTTGTACACACAACAATAGACTTTAGTTTCTAATCTAAAGTGTTCTACGAAAATGTTGCATGTTAGTGGATTGTTCAAATTTGTTTGTATATTTTGACTTTAGCAGCTCACAGGAAGTGCCAGTTCCTGACCTGGGTTTGATCCCAGTGCATGTCAGGTGCTTCTTTTATAGGGTCTTCCGTTGAAATGGTGTCCCAACCTAGAAGCACTTTTGCCTGTGCCCAAAGGATTACAGCATGGACTCTGGACCTCCGTGACCTTAACCAGGATAAGCGGGGTCAAAATGTGAACCTTCTATTTGACTTCACTGAGAAGCCAGATTCAGACCGTATGCACCTTTTATCAGGCAGGGCACCTCTACAACCCACACTTGCAGTGTAACATCATTCACGTTAACTTCATGCACCTGTTCCAGTCTGAACTGTTAATAATTAATCAGAATGTTAAAAGTATGTTTTATAACAGCAGGTACGATTGTTTAGGCTGTTCAGAATGTGGCTGTGAAGTTCAAAGCATATTTTAGGAGTAATTAATGAAGAATGCCATGCAATTCCAATGGGTTCATTCATTTTCTCATGTAGTCATTTTGGTGGATTATATTTTGTTTAAAAAGAACATCCAAGTAATTTTAAAACAGACTATGGAAAATGGAGCTTCAGAACACTGAATTACACGGTTGTTTGTTTATTGAAAGCTGTATTTGTTATTCTGATTCATTATAGTTATAAATGTAAAAGCAATTTCAACACATTACTTATTGTGCAAGTTTGTTTCAAATTCTCCTCTGTCATGTAACATTTTACTGTTAACCTTATTTGACATATTTGCATTAGAACAGATGCATCGTTTCTGGACATCTGGGATTTTTAATCAGATTTTGTCAAGTGAAGAATGTGTTGTCTTTCAATTCCTTTAAGTTAATTTTAAAGCTCTTTTTGCATAGTATTCTTTACAGTTTTTTTTTGTGTAAATGCATATCTTGACATCTCTCGAGCTAAGCGAGCTAAACCCAAGAGAGAAAGTTAAGATAATTTCAACAGTTTTTGCTGTGATCGATATCTTTTTTGTCTACATGATGCTGTTATTGGCACATTCTCCATCCATCTTCTCTATTTCTGTTGTCTGGCTGCAGGTTAGAACGCTTAGTAGAAGTCCTGAGGAAGAAGGTGGGCACCGGCAGCCTTCGTACAGTGATCTGACTGGATGATGGGTGACTGGAGTAGACGACCACATCTGGTGACCAGGCTGCTGCGTTTAACTCTGAGCAAACAGCCGAAGCCCAGCCTGGGCAAACACAGTGCTGGAAGTGCTGCCTTCTCTTACCCTCAGCCCTGCGCTCCCGTCTCACAAACACATGCACACAGATAGTGATACAACCATCCACATAAACCGAGGAAGGGCCTTCTACAGAATGTTTTATTTTACTTTCTAACTGTTGATTTGGTATTATTGTTACTGTCAGTTTTAGAAACTTCACTTTCTGTATGTTCTGTATTAAGATGGCCTTTATAATCACAATACAGGGTTTACACAGGAATTTTTAGCTGTTATGTACTTTTACCATGGTCGTAGATAAATGGAAAATAGAGTATGATTTACAGAATTTTCTAATTTAACAAAATCACTATTAATTAAATGTTTTATTCCTATATACAATCATTTTCATCTATTTAAAAGCAAAGTAAATATTTTGGTTAGTTTGAAACATGGCATTCTATGTTTAGTCTTAAAGATAGGAGTGTTTATTGGTAGCTATTAGCTTTAAATATTTCAATGTTTACTGCCACTAATTTCAACCACTTAATTGTAGGTCTTCTGTAGAAAAAGTATAATCACAATTTATTCAATTTTTTTTATCTTAAAATGTTTTCATACAGAAACTATTCGATATGAATAGTAATAGTACTTCCTTTACTGTACTTCCTTTTCTGTTTTCTGTTATCTTATAATAATTATTGTTTTTAAACTGTCGCAAACAGAAGAATCTCCAGTTTTCTCTTTGCGCGCGGACAAACGTTGTAGTTTAGCACTACTTAATGTGAAATGTAACATTAAAAAATACGCAAGATTTCATATTTATTCACTTTCAAGTGCCTGAGTTTGATACTGTACTGGTGTACAAGTGTAGAAATATATATCAATTACGCCCGTGTCGTTTTTAACAATCAAATAACTTTAATATTTAGTCTGTATGCAGCCTAATTAATAGTGCTCTAACTACTATTTTCATCAGCTCTTTACGCTATCTCACGGCTTTTTTTAAGGAAAAATTAACGTCTCGGTTCATGTCATTTTGCGAGTTGACCCTAATGTTTAGCCATTTATATCATCTCTCCATTGTACTTGTGTTTTGTTTATGATCGATTATATCCTCAAAAACATGTACGAATAAAACCGGTGAACATGTTGAGCATCTCGATCTGCTGGATTTTTGCCCAACAAGTCCTTTCCTGCGCGCATTCCTCTTTCAAAAGTCTCTCTCTCTCTCTCTCTCTCTCTCTCTCTCTCTCTCCATATAACTTTAAACTTTGTTTAATTGAATTACAGAGATTGAGTGAGATGTTTTGATCTGCTTTTGGATGTTGGATGATGATGGGTATTGCGCACTTTGCACTGTTTAACACTAGTTTGCACCCCTGCGCTGCTTGTGTGCAGAGACTTGCAGACTCGCGCCTGTGTTTATTGGGGCGGAACTAAAAGCAATCCCGATTATCCTCCCTAAAATCGGTAGCACGACGTCCAGACTACAAAACAAGTTTTTATACGCTTTAATTAAAACCGTGTTTCGACAGCCCACGCTGAATGACCCTCTAAGAAAAGCGTGACTGATCCCGTTGCTATAACGACACCAAATATTTCCAGCCTTTCACTTTTCTTTAATCCCACCTCCTCCTTTCAATCGGACATCACTGGTCACTTCTAGTCTGGGATCTCACATTACTTGCACTTAAATCGCTGCACCAATTGCTCGCTGTAGACCAAACCTAACATGCTGTTATGATTCATATCTTTATCTTTTATCAGCGCTGCTTCAATTTAGTAGATTTACCTTAATGATTCGATGGCATGTCAGCATCTCGATTTGAGATTTTTTTTTTCTAATGCTTATCTGTATTTAATAACCCTATGTTAACGCGATGCATTTGTTCTTATATTATGTGTTTCTGATCCTGTACATGGATGAGCAAAATGTCGATAAACCAAACCAAAAAGACAATTTACGCAGCGCTACGATATAAAAGTATTAAGTGACATTAGTGAGTTCTGTCCAGCCTGCAAATTTCAGTAGACTAATGAAGACAGAATAGAGAGAGCTCAAGTAGGGCAGCTCGGGGACCACCAACCTGACATGGTTGATGCATATTAGGGCCCCACAAAGCCCTAATAAACTTCTAACGTATAAAATGTAATGGAAAACCAGCTGCTTCTAAAGCTGATTTCGGATAGGGAGCTCTCCCTCTTCTCTCTCACCCTTTGAAAGCTCCTTTCATTGGGGTGTGATTCTGGAGGGGCAATGCTTTGCTCTTTTCGTTGGCCAGGCACAATTGTGTTATTGGAGATAATTAATTCAATCCCCATCAAAAGGTATTAGAAGCGTCTTGGCCCTGTAGTGGCTTTCTAAACTCCGAATGAAAAGACGGAGAAGAAAGGTCTACGGCTAGACCCACTGATGGCCGCTTCTGAAGTAAAGGGCCTTGCGCATTGTCGCCGAAATTTTAGTCCATAAGGCTGAAAAAAGAGGCAGAGCTTTTGATGGGGAACGAGAAATGGCACATGAGTCCGAAAACAAGGAGCTACTGAAGCCTCGGGCCTGAACAGTGCCCGCTGATAACATATGTTCCACATTAATAAAGGCCCACCAGCCTCCCTCACTGCCTCTGTATGCATGAAATAAGATACGGAACAAGTGTATAATACGACATGTCGATTTCAGTGAATAAAGACATCCAGTCAACTGAAGGACGTCTCATTAAAAACAAACAAAAAGAAAAAAACCTTTATATTTAGGATAAACGTCAATAATATTGATGGCATTTAGCCTAATTTTATGAACAATATTCAATAATAGATCATAATCATATTTTATTTCACAATAACACCAGACTCATTTTAAAGCAAATCAAATAAATGTATAGAATAACCACAAAGGACTAGTATTTCTACTCTAAAACTTTTCTAGACTTCTCAAGAATCATTCATTAATTTTCTTATCCGCCTAATAGTCAGGGTCGCAGTCATCTTTTAATAGCGTTGACATAAAAAACCTGTTTTAAATCACAGCCCCACAAATATACTGCTCACAAGAGTTTTTGAAAATTACATTTTCAGTTTTTGTGAGCAGTATAGCCTTTTGCACAAATTTCTTTTTAATTTAAAATAATAATCTTAGACTTAATAATCAACATGCATTTTAAGTAATACGGGCTTGTTTTATTTAGTGATTTTACTTAGGATTAACAGGAAAGTTTGGTGCTGTTTTGTTCTTACTTGTCATTTACTTAAAACAGTAAACAGTTTCTAAACACTCAGCATGAAAGTAATATTATCTTCCTGTGCTTTCGATATCCAAATTAGAGGTTTATGCTGTAAATGTAATCCAGACTATTAACACATAATATCGAACATGATTAAAGAGGATGTAAATATAGGCTACAAAATGTGACTAAATGGAATATTTTTTGTTTATTCTTCTTATTTCGTGCATTTAAATCGTTTTATAGTTAGTACTAGGTACCGGAAAATACTGATCAATAAGAGTAAAAAACAACGCCGTGAAATAAAACTGTGTAAAAATAAATTAAATAACATGAATACAATGGACTACAATGAAATAAAGGTTGTGTAAAAAAAATTACAACGATTTGTGCCTTCTTTTTCTATAGTTAATTCCTCCACGGCTACGCAAGCGGTCAGTTCAACATTTTCAACAACTTTAAAACGTGACGCATGCATAATATGTTTAAATACAGAAAATGTAACTAAAATGTGTAAATGCGTAATAAAAACGAGCAAAATAACTTGGATCATTTAGTGCAAGCCAGTGCATATAAGAAAATTGAGATGTATAGAAGATTTGCCGCTGTGCGGTTCATCCGCAAATATCCGCGCAAACATTTAGATTTGGGACAATTTCGTATTTAGAAATTGTAGTATTTGTTCCATATTTCTGTGATTCACAGGATTATCTGATATTTAAAATTTTCATAGCATCTTGCTTAAAATTGTTTCGATAGATCAGTCAATATCAATATATTATTTGAGCTCTTAATATATGAAGCGCTTTAGAAGTTATGTTTTAAGTACATAAATAAATTGTATGCCATTTATTTAAATGCAACTTTTCTATTCATCTCAAATTTATATGGTTATGGTAACACTGTTAGGTTTGCGGTGAGTTTTATGGACCACCGTGTCTCTTTATCCCGTTTCCGTCTGGCTTCCGACGTGTAAATATCATTTGCTGCCTTATTTACGCGTCAGGGGCAGTTACATAATAATTAACGAATTTCACGGTTAGTCGGCCAAAATGTGTGTCTCCAAAATACCACGATCAAAGTAAAATCTGTTCAGGTTCACGAGCTTGTCATGTAGGTTACGCTTGACAAAAAGATGATTTGGCCTCCCTATGATATTGTTAAAAATCCCATTTACAGCGCGAGAGCAGCTTTTATGATGCGGAGCTTTGAGGCTGTGCTTCTGTTAGACTTGGATTTTCTTTTGGTCTTTTACCAACACAAAGTCAAAGCAGATCGGATCAGCCAGTGCGCGCCTCCGTGCGCAGACAACCTGATCAAAGTAGAAAGCACTGAAAACGTTAAGGCGTTTTTTATTTTTATTTGACTACTGTCTGGGATATTTTACTATTGTCTGTTTATTTCTTTCTAATGTTACTCGTTTGTTTTGTGTTAAGGAAGCGTTGTGTGTGTCCTTTCTAGTAGAGGCTTGCATGGGTGAAGTTAGGGTAACGATGAAAACAGACAATAAAGACATAAAGAATAAATGTGTAATCTGAAGTCTTCAACAATCTGAAAGTGCTTTCAAAAATAAAGCCACTGTCACGGTTTATACGGAGCAAAATCCTATCATACAAATATGCAATAGTCCATATCTTAGCAACACGAAACACTAACTGATTAGGAAATACGTGTTTTTATTCTTAATGCATTTCGTTTTGATTAACTCATTTTAATACAATGCTTGAATTAAAATGTACTTTCATCAAACGGGGTAAATAAATTCAAAAATAACGAATAAAATGACAACATTCATATACATTTGCGACAAACAGGTGCGTTGCTTTTTACCCGCAGCTCACCTTTCACAAGACCATTACTGACCTTCATTTGTGCACATTGTAACACATGGACACATTTGGGGATTACAATATTATTTTACAAGCTCAGTCTTTTAAATACACTAGCAATTTATAGGTGGGATATACAGTCATTCGGGGGAACACTTTACAATATTTTATTATACACATACACATTATTATACTTTAAAGTAACAGTCCTTAATGCACAGGGTGCATGCAAAAATAAAATAAAGTTTATCTGTCAGCAATTGTTGAGTGCAGTAAATTATGAGATCAAACTAAGAAGTGTTAAGAACCGGCCTGGAATACACACCTTGGTAGTAAGATGCTTCTAAAGCCGAGGGGTCCATGCTCGCTCTCCCGGCCATGGAAGTGCTGCCAAGCGGCAGGCTGGAAGGCATACCTGAGCCGTAAGATGAATATTGCAATGCTTGTTCATATGCTTTCAAGTCCAGTTTGTGTTGCTGCTCTGAAGAGGACATTAAATTATTGATGGAAAAAGGGTGGTTGAAAGAGTAATGGGGGTCTCCCTTTAGATGCAGCTGAGACTCATGGGCCATAGAGTGTGGGGGCAAAGGGAGAGAGGCGAGAGATGTGGCTGAGCTGGCCACGGGGTGTATCTGTTGTCCACTGCTCTTTAGTTCAGAATTGGAGGTACCACTTCTGTGTTCCAGGCTTTGAGGGCTAGATGACTGGTTTGCTCTGGATATTGAGTTGGAATCCATAGGCCCACTTTTTGAGTTTGTGGTGTCACTTGATGGAGAACCCGACCCATTCTGATCTTTCCTTCCATCTGGTCCTTTACTTCCTAGCTTTTTGTCACATTTAAAGCGCTTCTGTCTGCGAAGGTAACAGCCATTCTCAAACATATTTCCAGAATCAGGATGCAGAGTCCAGTAAGAGCCTTTTCCAGGCTTATCTGGTGACCTAGACACTTTGACAAAACAGTCATTGAAGGACAGTGAGTGCCTGATGGAGTTTTGCCACCTTTGTTGGTTCTGACGGTAGTACGGAAAAAGATCCATGATCCACTGATATATCTCACTAAGCGTAAGCATCTTGCTGGGTGACTGCTGGATAGCCATAGTAATGAGAGATATGTAGGAGTATGGAGGTTTGGCATGTGGGTAACTTCTTCTGAAGGTCTTGTTGTCCCGTGCCCTGTTGAGGTTAGGCTGGGCGTATGTCATCGGGCTCATAGTGGGGCTGATGCTTGAGTAAGGGTTCAGTGCATTCATGGAAGTGTGCTGAGCTGAAATTGCAGTCATATTCGTGGGGCTAAGCGTTGTGCCCATGGATGATACCCCTCCACCCATTCCATTCATTGCGCTGCTTGCACTGGACTGCATTCCCGCCATAGTTCCTGGGCTTAGTCCAGCACTGAGAGCAGGGTTTGCATAGGACATGTTGAAAGAACTAGATGTCATATTTCCACTGGTGGACATGCTCATGTAACTGTTCATAGTGTTCATAGAGCCCAGTCCTGTGTTCATGCTACTGTTCGTCATAGGAGAATATACCTGAAATAAAGAAAATGCATCCTACTTTTTATTCGTATTCCATTAATTGGCTTAGAAACATGAAATAAAATATTAAACCAATGCAATAGTCCAAAGGAAAAAATACAACAATGAATGATCAGTAAATCATTTCAAATTTGCAAACTCTTTCCAGATTTGTAGTTTTGGAACTTTGGAAAATGGTATTGCTTTTCCCCCCGAAACAAATATGAAATATTTGTTGCCAAAAACAAAAATAAACAAAAACAAAAATATGCTTTCCAAAAATAATTCAAATACATCGACAACCATTATAAACAATTACCTGTTACTAATCACTTAAGTATAAGTAATTTAGGGTTAGTTTGAATAAACTTGCTCAAATAAAATGCGTTAAAATTTAGCCTAGTTCTGATTTAAAGTTGTATGTAAGTATGTATGATTTAAAGTTGTATGTTAGTATGTATAAAATACTAACTTAAACCATTTAAAACATAATTTCCTACATCCTTTTAGACAGACCGTACCGGATTCACAATGGGAACTCTACCGCCACCAAGTGGGATCATTCTACAGGTAAGTTTAAAAAGAAAAAGAGAAAGCGTTCGTTTTTGTTAGGGTTTGCTCTTGATGAAGTGGTCAGTTTTTTGTCTCTCGTTATTTTACAACACACACTAAGCCTTCAACAAATTAAAAAAAATAAAATAAAACCAACCAAGTTCCAGGACGAGTTTACTGAACAGTATGGGTAATAATCGCTCTTACCTCCTGCGCATCGGTGTAATAGCTACTCCAGTCTGGAGTTTCGTGTCCTTCCATTTTCACAGCTCCCAACATTACGGTGGAAATGTGCAGGTCAAAAACATGCAGTACTCAGACTGGACTTCGCAAAGTGTTCAGTCTGTGTGTGTTTGTGTGTGTATGTGTGTGAATGACGGAGAGTGAGCAGTGAGTGATGAAGTAATTCCTGGTTGAAGTGAGAAACTGTGCTGAGCGGCGCGACTTCATCGCTCTCTCTAGATCTTCCCCTCGCTCTTACGTAGACATCAGCTCTGCCCACTCACACTGCCTCATTTGACTAGCTTCACCTCACACCCAAATAGTTATTTTGGAGACACAAATAAATACAGCAAACACCTACATTTGATTTTCCCAATCAATATACACTCCAGTCTTTAAAACAAAGGTGTTCGAAAATATTTAGAGCAATATCTCACAGTGGATCCACCTTTGGTCCAATAAAGAATATGTCGGTGCTTTCTACAGTGTTTATTTGGTAGTACGTTAGCTAATAAACCTTTCACACAATGCAAACATGTAGGGGAATTGATGTTTCATTATTTGCTTACCCCACATTTTCAGGCTCCACCCAAATCCATTAAATGACATTTTTAATCTATAATTGCTATTTGTAGACGTGTGCTTGAGCACATGTGCAGTTTTGAGGAAATTACACGTATTGGTTGCTTTTTTTCGTTGCTCTGCAGTGAACAAACTTAAAAAAAAACTACCTGGAAATAAAAAGTCAAACCCTTGAGACCAAACACCAATGGTCTATCTGAAACTTTTTCTCCAATATGGTTTTGATTTTTTTTTTTGCTTTAAAAATTGCATAAATAAAATGTGTTTTTAGCAGTAGTTTGTGTGTCTTACGTGACCCACTTTTGTATTGGGGTTACGTCTGCTTTTTTTGCCCCTGTAATAAACAGAACTGCACCCCCGTCCACTAAACGCCGGGTTACACTTCCCTTCCCACTGTACACCTGCTAATGAGCGAATAACAACTCTGATTATCCACTTACAGCGGATTATCTCCCAGTGATCTCTCACACAATTACAGCACAAATCGATTTTTCACGGGGCGCAATCAGATGACACGGCTCATGAATCAGAACATATGACCGTGTTTTATACACACACACACACACACACACACACACACACACACACACACACGCACGCACGCACACACACACACACACACACACACGCACACACACAGCCGAGGCGCCCAGCGCAATAACGGTGCTTAATGTTGCATGATTCACGAACGTGTTTTATGGACCAATCTGAACAAATAACCTATAGTTCTCATGTGGATTCTAATCCAGTCATATCATTAAATGATCAATTAACATACAGTAAAGATGCATTTAACCCTTGGTTTTAAAAAGCGACACCATCGGAAAATAAACAAGCAGTGAAATGCCGCGCTGTACTTACGGGATACTGCATGGTTGCAATCATTTCATGATTCTATAGCCACATTTTAAATCATAACCATAGTTTTTAGTTTAGAAATATCAGCTGAGAAGTTCTGAGGTCAAATGATGAACAGGATAAGAGTTTTATGAATACATACAAAACCACTGACAGGTGAAAGGAAAAACATTTTCAGTGCGATGGGCTGGCCAACGTTCTAAGGGAGAACACTTGGTCCTATCATTCACGTGGATGCTATTTTGACACATACTACGTACCTAAACATTGTTTCAGATCACACCTTGGCAATAATATCCCTTAACGGC
Organism: Parotocinclus haroldoi; assembly: GCA_034779995.1. Lineage (NCBI taxonomy): Eukaryota > Metazoa > Chordata > Actinopteri > Siluriformes > Loricariidae > Parotocinclus > Parotocinclus haroldoi. The sequence continues at coordinate 663 of JAUZST010016218.1, read as the reverse complement.
AGTGGCCTTTTTCAGCAGAATCATTTGTCCTGTCACATTAACAAATATTCAGAAATGGTTTAAGAAACGTGAAGGTGTTGAGCGTGTTGTCTTCAATTCGATACAGTCTCTGTAAGATGCGCTGGACAAACAAGACTAATCCATGGAGGCCCTATCTAGTAACTTTCAGGATTTAAAAGAATGTGCTCTTAACGTCGGGGTACCACTGCGCACCATCTGAGGACTTGTGGAGGCTTTGTGCAGGTAGTTTAAATGTTATAACTGATGCATATTATATACGCAACATACTAAGGTATACAAATGTACATTTTAGCAGAGTATTAGGGTTAATGTTTACTTTTACATTTCAGATTTATAAATATAACATGAATTTTGACAAATCATGAATTTTTAAAAATGCAATAAAATACGCTAGACGAAGTTATTAAATATATACACGTGTGCCCTAACTATGTATTATATTATCATGATTTAAATTCACGGTAAATTAAAAGAATAGTCATGAAACAATCTAATGAATACAGGGCATGCGTTTATTAAACACATATCTAATAATGGATCAAATGAAACTTGCCCTAGTTTATGTTTTTATATATACACACACACACACACACACACACACACACACACACACACACACACACACACACACACACACACACA
>JAUZST010016207.1:0-34375 GCA_034779995.1 Parotocinclus haroldoi | reverse complement strand
TTTTAAAAATGTATTTATAGTTTATGAATAAGGCTTTTGAAAAGTGAGACCAACCCATTTCATTACAGTTGAGTTCTGAAAAAGGTTTGGATGACACTGGCCTATAGAAAAGTTACAACTAAAAGGACATTTGATCAGAAATGAAACCTCAAACGAAACGATGCCACTGACGTAGCCTTCAGTTCAATACCAGGCTCAATCTATGTCCAGAAAACCAGCACCAAGTTTAAAAGTGTAGCCAATTATACAAATATTGATACCATCATTTTTCATTTAGATCAGAGTTTTTCAAGTGCTTAGCAATTCCAAATGCAACTGCATTACTGGAGATGTATTATATTCTACTGTTCAGGGGTAGTTTAGAAGGTCAATTAAACCATCGTGTGCTTCAGATGAAGGGAACTTACTTATGAAGAATAGTTCAGCAACCAGACACACAGCCAATAGAGAGATCACTCTGATCAGAACTCAATCTGACCATGTGTCTGTTTTTTATTTTTTTTATTATGTGAGAGGATGGAGTTCTTAGCATGGGCATCCTGCTAACACGTTCCAAGTCTCTTAACATCGCGGATGCAATATATAGGCTTTCACTGGACCAACAGTATCAAAGGTGTAGTGGCAATTAACATTGGCAAGTTTGTGTGAGATGGCACAAATTACGAAAATGGCCATTTTAAGTGTACAAAGATCACCTACACTGAATTGGGATAGAATTGTGTGCCCTTTGTTGCACCGCAGAAACTGGGAACAATCATAATTCTTAGAACACTGTGTATAGGGACTCTAGTTCCTACTTCAAGATAGGGTCTTTTTGCAGAGCAAAGAGACCCTGAGTGACGCAAGTGTGTGTTCACTGATCCAGACGTAACTACACTTTACAGTGTAAAGTGATTGGTCCAGACACATGGGCCTGTTCTGAGCTCAACCACCACGTTTAAATATACTCGTACACTAGTAGCCACATAAACAAACAGATCTTTGCCTAAAAAAAACAATAATAACAATGGACAGTGAAGTTCTGGCTTTACTGACACTATATGTGAGAAGGTACAATGTGATTCACATGAGTGTCGTCCGATTGAAATTCACGTAGATTACCTCAGCGTCCCGGTTTACACATGCTCCTACAGGCTGTGCAAATGCAAACTCAAAAAGCCCTGAAACCAATGTAATTCTCAGAAGTCCTCTGCAGGGGTGAGTTCCTCCCAAACTGGAACGGTCTCTGGTTCAAAAGTGCCTAAGATGATTGCATTTGGGATGATCAGGGACTTCATGTGAAGACCAAGGGTCTCTTCGGGCCAAACACTCCAAACAAACACAGGTAGGTGTTAAATCAGAGGCTCAAATAATGTGTGTCAAATAACAACAAGCTCTGGAAAGCAAAATACTTTGGTAAAAATCATATTACAGTACGCACTGCATGGCTTTTACATGTCAGTATAATAATTAGCAATCAAATCAACCCACCGTTTATAGATTAAATATCGCAGAGCAGCGTTTATCTTTCAGCACTGCTAAGTTAGTCGTTACAGTAAAATCTTTAATAAATACAAATACAAAAATGTTTAATGAATGATGCACCGAAATAAGTTATTGGCCGAAACTGAAACTTAGAACAAAGTTAAAACCCAAAACAAATAAAAGATTTGTTTGCATGAGTTTATTACTTTGAATTGGATGGTGCATGAAAATAATTGTATTACGAGACCTTATAAAAAGAATGATGTCAGATCGCTTGTCTGATGTCGTTTAATCATTCCACATGGCCAGCATTTTCTCTTTAAACTACCCCTGACGCAGGAAACCAGCATTTTTTATTTGTTTCTCATATTACCATTCACTTGCTCTACACTTTATCAGGTAGTCCTCTGTTTCTGCACTCACTGTCCATTTTGATCAGTTCCACTACTTTGTTAGTCCTCTTCACTCTGTCAGGACCCCCACAGATCAGGTACTATATTCGTGGTGGACCATTCTCAGCACTATAGTGCTGCTGGAGTTTTTAAATACTCTGATCACTGACTGTCCACTCTATTAGACACATCTACCACACTGCTCCACCTTGTAAACGCAAAGTCAGAGACAAGGGCTCATCTGTTGCTGCAGTTTGTGTGAGTCAGCAGTGCTCACAGGGCGTCGCCTACAGGATGCTTGGGGTTGGACCTTTTGACTGGTGGACTAATTTCAGTCCAGCAGTGATACTGGGGTGGTTTAAAAATCCGACTGACACAAATTAAACACCACCATCAAATTAATGTCACTGCAGTTCTGAGAATGATCCACCACCCAAATAGCACCTGATCTCTGGGGGTCCTGACCATTAAAGAATAGAGGGACACTACAAGGTGGTGTACCCAATAAATTGATCCAAGAGTGTGTATATATACAGTGGGAGTAGTGAAAGTAGTGAAAATAATTGGCTCTTTCACACTGCACCAGGGAATGACCCGAAGCACACCTCGATGCTATGCAATAACTACTTGATATTCTACTTCTTGAATTGTTTCAAACATCTACAAGCTGCCAAAGCATGGGTCTCGTTTTGTAAGTCAACGCAATCACTTAGTAGCATAGACTACCGCATGCAGTGTGCATTTGTTTGCTCATGTTCACTGTGGTAACCATAAAGGCAGGAGACAAAATACAGACACCACCAGCCCGACAATAGACTTATTTTGATTGATTCCATTGCTAGATGCAAGTGATCCTCGCTTGTACAAAGGTGGTTTGGCCTTATGTTAAAGACAACTCAACTACTAACTTTTTTCTCCATCTGTGACCTAAGTGGTGGGCATAATAGAGAGGTTTGAGAAGCTTTGTGGTTCCGTTGTATGTTTTGTCTTGTATTCACTTAAGAGCTTCAGTTTTAATTTAAAACTCTTACATGCCTTCTGAAAAAGGCAAAACATATTTGGCAATACCACGCACCCTTACTCCAGTCACCTGATCCAAACCCCATCTAGCACTTATGGGGGCACTCGAAGAGTGCTCTTTACTCTGTTTCAAAACAGAAGTAGAGAAGCATTTTCATTCGACTGATCCCCTCCCCTTTTCCCCCTGTTTGGACATCGGTCCAATTCCCAGGTCTCTCGACTTCCCTGCCGTCATAAGTGTGTTAATTTTTTAAGCAGCAAAAAGGAAGAGTAAAAGGGACTAACAAAGTATGTGGGGAAACAGAGGGACTACAGTGTGTAATTCTAAAAATTGTAATTTGCAGTAACCAATAAAAACAGTATATAAAATGAGAAATATAGAATGCCTGTGACCTTTGAACTGTACTGTATAATTACAGACAGTACTTACACAGTACTGAGTTTCAGTGGCCCAAATTTCGGTGCATCTCGTCTTAAAACGTTGCATATTCATTACCATCTATTGTACCTACAAGAAAGATGTGCATATAGTCTCAGCAGCTCCACAGGATTCAGCATAAGACTACAAAGTCAATGACCAAGTCTTTCCAAATTATCCTTTTAAACATGGGAAACCCAGAGGAGGAATAATACATGCTAGACTGAACCGTATTGTCACGTACTGAATCATACCAAAATGGAAAAATAGAAAAAGGAAAAGAGAAGTACTGTCCGAAGTTCTTTGGCAGTACAGCTCCATGGCCGAGGAGCACAGGAAGTAGAGAGGAGCAATCCAGTTTTGCTGAAAGATGCCAGGACGACACCATTATGGGCCCACATCTCTCTCTCTCTCTCTCTCTCTCCAGCATTTAAGGCAACCGGTGTTTAGAGTGGCATACTGTTTGTAAAAAGCCATCAAGGTCAAGCAGGAGGCGGTCGTATAATCGCCAGCAGCGTTTGGACAGAGGGTAACGAAAGTAAGGCCCTCCCAAGTCCCCCTCCAGCACGGTAACAGGCATATCCCACAGCACTCAGCAAGGCCCCCTTCAACGTAGTGCGCAAAACCCAGCCAACTCGAGATGGTGGAGCCACACTGAGGAAAAAGATACGAAATGAGAAACGGCTGTACATAAATGCAAGAGAATCAAAACATACACACACCTCATAATCTCATGAATGTTGAGGTCTTGGTCCCAGTTCTTTTCAATGCCAAGCACATGGCCCATTCCAACCACTCCCACCACTACAGCAGGCACTTCTGTTAGAGACGAAAAAGGTACGACAACTAAAAAGGTACAGTCACCGAGCAGCAAGGCAAACAAGGCAAAACAGATCTACATTCCAAAGTTGTTTATCTACAGTTTTCACCAAAGATGCAAACATGACTGTTTGGAACTGAAATTACAGACCTAAGCTACTGCGGTGACTATCAGTGATACTAGATATGCTTGTAGTACCAATGCCTTCAAAAAGGAGACGGGAGCGCGGTGCTAAGGAATATTTACAATGGGATTGTTTATATGTGATTCACCCGTTTCTCAAATAATGTGCAGTTCAAGAGTAAGTGGATAAACTGAACTGACTGTGATGTTAATTCCACTCATTGCATGCTTAATTAATTACAACACACCAGCAAATGACTTTGTAGCAGCTGCATGTGGGAATGACACAAATCCTGATTCCACTGTAGCTAAGACAGTAGAATAATGGTTGCATAGTGACACGGATCAACACTTGAGGAATTACAATAAACACAATTCATCAATATTTGTACTTCTGTGCATTATTAGAGAAATCCACTAAAAGGTCAATTTTCAAACTAAACATTGTATTACATATTACATGGTAGTGATTTTTGTTGCCAGAAAACCTGGAAACGAAATGATCAGTGTAACGCACAAGCCATTTTCAGACAACAGAATTGCAATGGTTGTCTTCTTTGCTGCCGAAAAAACCTGATAACTCACTCGCAGTGTCGTGCTTTCAAAATAAAATCACATTTGTTTCCGATACCGTTTCCATTCCACCCGGTCCCTACCCCAGTGTTATACTGTACTGCTTATCAGTATGCAAAAACGTCTGTAGTGTGAACGAGCTTGATGTGAGGGGAAGAATGCTCAAACAACTTGTACTGAGGAGAAACTGAGGATCTATAAAACTAGGTGTGGCTGTACAGGGTGAGTCAAAAGGCACAGGTCGTGTCGCATGCTGGGTCGTGGACCTTTTTACCCAAAGCCTACCGAAACCATTGTTCTTCATCGGTAGCGGTTTTTAGAAAGTCCCAGTTTCTTGGAATATGGCTGTGAGGGAAGCAACAGAATATTTCTGGGTGTCGGCTGTTGAAGTTTGAGGCTATGAAAGGGCAGCTGTGTTCCCCTGGACATGCGTGATGCACAACAAAAGTTTTGAACTTTGTGTTGATAACCACGAGAGATATTGAGACAAACAACTTCTGAGACAATTCTCGTCTTCTTTGATGTTCCACATGGCCACCTTCCCATATGAAAAACTTACCCTTGATCCAATACGGCAGATTTCAACAAGGAGGGCATGTTCTGGACATACTAAAAGATACACCCCTTCACCCATTACTTGCTGGGGTATTCAGATATGTCATGTTCCCATTTGTTTCTGAAATAAAAGGGTGACCTTTGACTCATCCTGTATATCATTCAATTCATGTGAACTCCAAGTTTTGCAGCCTGGAACTTAGACTGCAATACTCACTCTGGCCATTAGGAGGGGCCTCCACACAGCGTGCAGCCTGTCGGAGCGTGTGCGTGAGGTAGATGTCTCGCTCCGCAACGATGGTACGGTGCAATGCGGGAAACTCGCCGATCATCTCCGACATGGTTTGCTCCAGCAGATCCTTCTGTTTACACTTCTCCACATCCTCTTTACTGACAAATAATTGACATATTAACAGACGAAACGGAAGGATTGGTTATATATTCAGGCAGGTGTTAAGATTAAAGCTGAGCTGCACACACCTGATGGGGTCTGACAGGAAGCACAAACCCCAGGCTAAACGAGCTTTCTGCCACAAGCTCAGGGCAGCAATGGCACGTTTAAACGTCACTGGGATTGGCCTGTCTCCGAGGTGAAACTTGCAGAAAGGGACCTTACCTGCCTGTGGGGCAGAAGGACAACCTTAGTGGCAGTGATAATCGATCGATATATCTAAATATTACAATAAATGTATTATTATTAATTATTTTCATATTACTGAAATGATCATTTGTTCATTTTCTTTGACATGCTTACTTGTTTGTTGTTTTTTTTACATTCACACTTCGGCTTTATTCAACTGTTGCTTTTCTACGACCATTCTAGCTGGTGTCTACTATAAAATAATATTAATATATTATTCATGAACTCATTTTAGTATCTTTTTCACATATCGTTTTCTCACGTCACTCAGGGCTCCTATGCACTGAGAACAGACCCTACCCTAAAGTTTAAAAAAGTCCCTACACAGCATTCTAAGAACTACAGTCAATTCCTGCACAAGAACTAAGAAAAAGCACTCTATAAGGACTTTCTTAGCTCGTAGGTAGGGTCTTTTCTCAGATGCATAGGAGCCCTCTGCGATGTAAGATGGTAGTGATTGGTCCAGATGTAAGACTGAAGCAATTTGTCCAGCCCACCCACCCCAAAAACAGTGATTCAGTGCAAATATTTATGACCAAAAATGAACATAAATTATAGCTTTTTTCCTTTTCCCATGGCTTCCTTTTATGTTTTTTTTCCCCATTTTTTTTTCATTTTGGCTTTTTTATTCAAAACGAGTAAACATTTGGCTAAAATTTACACAAATAAGCTGGGAAATTACTCTTTTATTTTCTCATTGCGTTTCACTTGCAACAGACTATTCAATAAGTAGTGAACTATTCAATACTTTATTATATATGGCTTTATGTTAATGCTTTTGCCCCACTGTAGTTTAATATGTTCTTTAATCACGTTTATGAGTATTTTCCATATTATTTATAGTATTATTATTATTATAGTCATTTGATACGCTCCAGTGCTCAATTTGAAACGCTGCCACAAGTGGAGGGAGTCACGTGGCTGAGTATGACAAAAGTAATTGTTTTTCACTTTGAAGACATTATTCAATAAATTACGAGTCATTCATTAGTTTATTACTAAACAAGCTTTATGTTAGTGATTTTGCCCAATTGTATAAAATACAGGTGCTTTAATCCTGCTTAAGGGTACGTTCTGCACTTTATACTCCGCTGTGCTTGATTTGAGACGCTGTAGGAAGTCACGTGACAGGAGTGATGAGCACTGGCAAGTGTAGTGAGGAGAAGTAGCGGTCATGGACGGTATTACATGTGTGGAATGCTTCGCTATCATACAGCAACATATTAAACTTCTCCATTTACAACAAATGTTTCTTCCTTCCAATGGATTTATCGGTACGTATCCACATTGTAATCCTGCACAGATTCACAGCACAGATTCTTCCCCCCGTGAGTATGTTATTTTACATTTAACGTGCAATCTGTATTTTGGCAAACTTCTCCTCAAAAGAGTCCCTACAACTGTTTAGTGTGAAAAAAAACATGGCCCACAAGGTTATGGGTTGATGATAAAATTTAAGGCACTATGCCAAAGCTTTATGTTCATGATGCTTGACGACACTAATGAAAACGATCATTAACTTCGCTTTAACATAAAAACTACATTCACATCCTTTATCGGATGACCTCGAGCACCCGCTTGGGAACTCCTCTCAGTACGACAATGAAACTAATGCATACGCATCAAAATTGATGTTATTGATACATCTTGTTGATAAAAGGTCATTCACATACTGAGTGGTTTCATACAGGTGTGTCTGCTCCAGGTTGTTTCAACCACATTTGGTGTCCATTAGAAGTATGGGACAAATATGTCCCTTTGTCCTCAAAGGGTTAAAGTGCTACGAACAGTTAACCGCCAAACAGCAGCGCACAATATGAAAACACCATCTGCCGTGCAATGACCAGAAGCAGGGTCATTTTTTTTGAGTAAGTGGTGACTGCATGTCAGCGTGTCTATACCAACCTCTTTGAAGGCTTCTCTGAACTCTCCGCCAGGTGCCATGCCCAGCTGCTCAGTGATGTGAGCAGAGACCTTGAGCAGGAGGATCTGCATGAGGCCTGACATCATGCCGTTCTGCCAATGCAAAACACAGCGGTGAGAGGGAACGAGAGAGAAACACGGTGATTTACGACACGCGCCGTCTCACCTGTTTGATGGCTTGCTGGACCTTTTCAAGGTTGATATCTTTGGCCTCCTTTAGCAGCGTTTTCTCGTCCATCTTCAGCATGGACACTCTGTACTGACACAACTCCACTACTACTACATCCGGCTGCACTGCGCGGATTGTCTGAGAAAAATTAGGAACGAAATGAGGCGCGAGAGATTTCTTGTTCCTATTTCGGGGCAAATTTACAGCATGCACCAGAGCTGTCAAAGTGAACCTCAAGATTCAAACGTGCATCAGACATCAATGAGAACGTTTGCTTAATCCCCAGTGGTCTGGGTTTCATGTCAACTTCTTGCACCATGTGCTAATTTGCATCATATTTACACGCTGCCTACAGGACGAACCAAACTAATGATGCATGTACTTCTAAAGAACAACAGTATGTACATACTGATTCATGCAATGAAATCCAAACTAGGCACTATACTCATTTAGGTCTGTGTAGGTCTGTGTTGGATACCGTATCACACAGAAGTGAGTGCACCCCTCATATTTTTGCAGCTATTTTATTAGATATTTTCATGGGACAACACTGATGATATGGCACTTTGATACAATGTAAAGTAGTCCAGCTAGAGCTTGTAAAACAGTGTAAATTGTATGTGCAGTCAAAATACCTCGACACTTCGCCAGAAATGTCTAAACCACTGGTAATAAAAGTGAGTATACCCCCAGAGTGTGCTTTATGGTTTGAGCCCTGACAGGCTGACCCACTACCTCTTTAAATTCTGCAGCAATGCTGGCACTCCTACGTCTATTTTCAAAAGCCAACCTCTGGATATAATGCTGAGCACGTGTACTCAACTTCTTGACCACGAAGAGGCCTGTTCTGAGTGGAACCTGTCCTGTTAAATCTCTGTATGGCCTTGGCCACCGTGCTGCAGCTCACTTTCAGGGTGTTGGTAATCTTCTTGTAGCCAAGGGCATTTTATTCTTTTTTTTTTTTTTTTTCAGATCATCGGAGAGTTCTTTGCCATGTGGTACCACGTTGAACTTCCAGTGACCAGTATGAGAGAGCATAAGAGCGACAATACCAAGTTGAATACCTGCTACCCATTACAGACCTACAGGTCACATGATACCTGGGAGGGAAAATGGCTTATTAGGCACAATTTGGCCATGTTCACTCAGGGGTGTGCCCAGTGGTTTAGACATGAATGACTGTGTGGTTGTGTTATTTTGAGGGCACAGCAAAGTTACACTGTTATACAAGCTGTACACTTTATGTTGTATCAAAGTGTCTTCAGTGTCCATGAGAAGATAATAAAACACAATAGTTACAATGAAATAGTTACAAAAATGTGAGGGGTGTGCTCACTTTCGTGAGATACTGTATATGCTGCTCCTCTCTCCGAGTAGAGGAGTCGTGGAGAGAGAGCTGATGGGAATTGCTATGGTGTGTACAAACAGTTGCTTGATTGCCGCGCCTCAGGACTAAGCCAGAATTACTTATAGTTGATACAGTCTCAATTGTGGACTTAGCATTTCCATTTACAGCATTTAGCAGCTTGGCAAAGTTGGGATTTGAACAAGCCTGTACTTTAACCTCAATGTTTTCGATGAACAATGTAAATTACTACCATTATGGTGGTAAATCGGCTTCAGTCATGAAGGAGATGCTGGCAACGGTGAGCGAGGGAAAAGAAGCTGAAACTTCTCTACAAGCTCGCTTCTCTTTTTAATGCCTGCAAACGGCTTTGGCTTGCGTTTTGGACGTCCTCGTAACCAAAAGTGCCGTTTTTGGCAGAAAAACTTGTTAAACTAGTTGTTGAACATGTTGGTGCCTCTGTAGCAGAAACCACAAGATACTAAATGGACTTGTGTCATACAGCTGGTCCACTGGATCAGCATGTGCCAATTACTGGGACAAAGAATATCCTGTCGCCTCAGAGAGGCCGCCGGAGTCACAGCACTGAGCTCTCTTTTTTAGTGTTTACTGGTACTTTACTGGTACTAGTGTTTTAGGTGGTACTCACCGTAGCTACATCTTTTTTGCTGCTGTCACTAAAGTGAGCCGTGCCCACCAGATACACCACACTGCCCTCTGGCGTGGTGAGCCGGGTCACAGTGTTCGGCAGGTCAGGGTTAGCCTGCCTCCGCTGAGCCCGCATCTGCCACAGCACTTCCACTGCCTCCGAGTCCGCTAAAGAGAAAAGTACAAGCTATTGGCTAAGTGCAAATGTCTTAGGCCACCCTTACATTTTCTGGTTTAGAAAAAGTATGAAGACCATATATAACGTCTAAAACTGGACCCAAAAAGTTCAAACTTGGATATGATACTTCCATAGTACACTTTTTTCAGTGATCTTTAAAAAAAGTGTCAACAAGGTCTTTAGAGCTTAGCATATCTTAGCCTGTTCCCCCTTTGAAAGTCATGGGTACAACCCTTGCAAAAATAAGATTAAGCTTCTTTAGACAGCAGAAAAATCCACTTAGAAATCACATTAAAAACTTGACACTGTAGCGTATAGAAGCTTTTTTTCTTTTGAGAAATAATTACATTTCGTAATTTTACCATTGCTAAAACACTGGTGTATCTAATCTATTGGTGGCCTAAGACTTTTGCACAGCAATGTATATCAATAGTAAATAACACTGCTATGCTGAGAGAGTGTAGGTGTGTATTATTTTTTTTTTAAATCCTGAGTAATTATTACTACTATACTTTTGCATTTTGCTCATATTGTCTGCTACATCACACATTTATGATTACCTGATCAAAACCATTTTTTATGCAAAACATTACTTTCATTAGGTACCTTTATAGGAAACAATATCTTTAAGCCGTTATGTCTTGTACCATATGATAAAGTGTTTTAATGTGGCATAATAATGCTATATAATGCTATATACTGCATAACACAGGGATCATAGGGATCATCACAGACACATCCCATAACTATGGGCCCTTCACAGAATCAAAATTTCTTTAAAACACAACTTATTCACCACTCACCAGCCACTTTAACTAAAGTGAAAGCTAAAGTAAAGTTAAATACAGTAAAGATAAACCTTGCTAGTACTGGGATGGACTCCCTTTTGCCTTCAGAATTTCCTTAATTCTTTATGGTGTAGATTCAAAAAAGGTTTCTCCATGGCAGAAGATGTCTGATCGTGAAGGGATGGACGTGGTCAGCAACAATACTCAGGTAGGCTGTGACAATGCTCAATTGGTATCAAGGGGCCCAAAGTGTGCAAAGAAAATACCCCCCACACCATTACACCATCAGCTCAAACATTTAAAACAGGAGGATGGGTCCATTTTTGAGTCTTGGTCCTCCCAAAGGTTTCTTCCTTACATCATTCAGGGAGTTTTTCCTTTCCACAGTTTCCCTGGGTTTGCTCAATTTGGGATTGGCCTTATAAAATAATATAAAGTTGTAAGCTGGTTTGAGACAATGTGCCATTGTAAAAAGCGCTATAGAAATAAATCTGACTTGACTTAGGTGAGCCTGTGCAAACTAAACCTTCAATTGCCCCTTCTTAGCTGACAGGAATGGTACCAACTGTGGTCTTCTGTTGCTGTAGCCCGGCTGCTTCAAGGTTCAATGTATTGTTTTCAGAGATGCTCTTCTGCTTACCTAAAGTTGTAATGACTAGTAAGTGACCATTAGGGTTACCAGTGCCTTTCTATCAGTCTGTACCAGTCTGGGCATTCTTTACTGACCTCTGGCATTAACAATGTATTTTCTCTACGAGTACTGCCACTCACTGGATATTTTCTCCTGTTCCGACAACTCTCTGTAAACCCTAAAGATGACTGTGTGAAAATCCTAGTACAGCGGTTTTTGGAAACACTCAGACCAGCCCATCTTGCACCAACAACGATGCCATGTTCGTGGTCACTGAAATCCCCTTTCTTCCACATTCTGAGCCTAGGTTTGAACTTCAGTACCATGTCTTTATGACTGATGCCATGTGATTTGCTGATTAGCTATTTGCACTAAAGCAGCTGAAGATGTGTTCCTAATAAACTGCCCATTGGATGTATTATTAATAATATGCTAATGTGTAAATATGTGCCAAATCTGTCAAACCTAAGCGGGAAAACTGTTACAATAACGTACACTTGCTAGTGTGGGATGCAAATACTCACACAGTCTAAGTGAATACTGCGGTTGTGTGTCATCCTCGGACGTGCCAACAGATTCATCCTTAAAACAAGGGGGGAAACAAATCAACAGCACAGAAAAAACGTTTTCAAAACTTTTCTTATTCGTCACGGGTAACTGAAGATGGAATTGACGATTCAGATGTCCGCCGAAGGAACGCAGCTGCCGTATCATAGACAAACTAACAACCAACACCCAGAAAGATCCAATAATTTCACACAGCACTGTTACATCCCTCTTAGCCAAACCCAGAGAAATCAGGAATGTGGACGACAAAACATGTAGTGATGAAGAAACCTTAACAATGGTTTTGGGAGACTTTACGAAAAGTCCACGACGCAGCAGCCACGTGTCCTGTGGCTCACCCAGTATATGTACATACATACGTACATACGTGTGTGTGTGTGTGTAAAAATCACAAATAAGTTCCTATGTTTGGTAAGGCACAGTAAAGTCCAGAGTCTGTAACGAATGGTCTACATTTTTCCTGCATTTTAGAGCAACTAAGATAAACAATATTCAAACTATCTTAAGATGCCATTATGGTCAAAACAAAAACAAAAAATTGTGAATGAGTGTTTGCATGCATGTGCCCTGTCATGCACTGGCACCTTGCCCAGTACTGGTTTATTCTCTACCTAGTAAGACGGCGGAAAAAGTAGCAAACATCCAACGTACATTCCCCCTAGCATGTTACATTACTGGAGACGCTACAGTAAAACTGGGTAACACCGTCCTGTTGTATTGCGTTGTGTGTTCTGAAGAACGTGGCACGTTGAGTTACTGTAGCTTTTCTGTCAGCTTAAACCACGATTTTCCACTCTCTCATCAACAAGATGTCTGTCTGCTGAACTGTAACTCATTCTATGTTATCACTTCATCAGACTACTCTGGAAAAACTCTAGAAACTGTTGGGTGTGAAAATGAGCCTTTAAAGAAGTACTCAAACCAGCCAGTTTAGCCTCAGTAATCAATCCGCTGCAAAAATCACTTTGTTTGTTAACATTATTTAATCAACAGCATCAATGGTTTTATTCATGACAAACAGGTATAGTTATATCAACAGTTAAACAGTTATATCAACAAACTAGTCAAGGCCCAATATAGAGTGACCAGTTACTTGTATGTGTATGTCCTATTGTAAGTAGTGCTCATTTGTTTGCCCCACCACTACCCATATATTCTTTGTCTCTCCCTCGTGACTACAGTATATGAACTAGTTTTGCTTCTGTTTTATCTGGCTGATATTCCGGTTTGGTCCCAATACTGTCTAACAGTGAACTTTTGGTTCCTGTCAAACAAAAGTAACAGTCATTTTAATCCCCCATAAACAGCTGTTTTAAAAAAAACTACAAAAAATAAAATAATGACTGAACTTACATTCATTAAAGACTTCAGTCCATTAATCCAAGCTCATTGTCAGTATAATATAAACATAGAGTGTACAGTGAAATCATGTCCCACAGTAAGAAGCCTCTAATTACACATATGTTACACATCTCCAGTCTCACCTCTGAATTGTTGTCTTGGTCCATGGTGCAATGTCAAATCAAAACTAATCTTCAGCACTCTGAAGAAAAACAAGACACGTTATGAAAGTCTTAATCCTGGCTTGATCCACATGCAGCAACAACGAAGTAACAAAAAGTCTGTCGAAAGTCCTCCATATGGTATCAGGACCACAAACGCGATTTATCACGGCTGTATTCCTAATACTTCCTACAAATCCCATAGTGCACTAGATACGCTGTAAAGGACACAATTACAGGGCCTGTGTAGTGCACGTGTGTAGGGACTGTGGAGTCATTTCGGACGGAATCCTGGACTACCCAGCTGATACTACCCTTCACAGTTCCACTATCAGATGCAGTTTAATTTGATAGTTAAACAACTGAGCACATCAGTATAATCAGTACGTATTCCAACTACATTAAAAGCGCCTGTGATATAAAAGTTACAAACATAATATCAATACCGGCATTTACCTCGTACAATCAAGTAATGTTAAATCCTGACCGGTAGCAGTATTTCCGCAGCGTGGTTCAGAACCAACGTTTCTACGTATATTATACCTTTCAAATTAAAAAGGCTTACATTATTAAATAAACCGCTAGCAGACCGTTCACTGTAGTCGGAAACAGTAAGCTTACAGACGAAGTAAACAGACAGCATTTGGCAGGACTGCTCAGAGTCGATTCCTGATCACAGGAGTCGGGAACCGAATGAGTCGATTGCGCAAAATAAAAGAAAACGAAAAAAAACTCGAATCCAGAAACTAAATCACTAACGTTAGCATACATACAATCTTTTAAAATAAACAAAACAACATCTGATAAGTACATGCATTATTAGATCACTGAATTATTGGTGTTTGTATTGTTGAGTTATTTTCTGTGCGCGGATCAATCCCTGTGTGACTGATTCTAAATCATACGAGTCGACTCCTTATTTCCAATACCAGAGACGCAGAGAATCGACTCCTTTCGAGACTCGTAGACCTAGCGTTCATTGAAAGCAAGTTAGCGAGCTTAGCAAAATAGCCAGACGGCTAACTCAAATTCCAATCTGATTCAGCCGAGTCCATATCATTTTTGAGTAACTGGTGATGGATAAATCTAAGTGCAGCAGGCCGACAAACAACTTTATTGCTGTCATGATTTAAGAACACATCTATGGACAAAAGGATCGAATCAGTCCAGCTAGTTTGTCTAAACAGTGAATGCCTTCTTGTATTTAGCTACTCTTCTCTCTGACCTAGAGTTAAATAAATTAAACAGTCCCGGAGTTGACTAACTCTTTTATATTGGCCACGGATAATTTAATTTATCGATCACATAGACAAGCCAGTAAATCACCAGTACACATAATATCACTGCAAATGACACGTATAAAATCGTAACAAAGAAGAAACGACTAAACTTACGCCACACCGCTCGCTTCAAGTTCCGCTCATTCATGGAGAATTCTGGGTAATGTAGTATCCATGGCTGTAATACTTGTAGACTTGGTTAGGAATTACAGTATGTGCAATATATTTTGGCATTATGCATCTTACAAAGTATATAGTGCAACGATTGTGCCATGACAGTCGTAGATAAACTTTATATGAAACATTGCATATATTTGTCTGTTTAATAAAACAACATTTCTCTACACGTTGTACCTGTATAACTATACATGTAGCAAATAAACCTCTAAAGTCACGTTTAATAAAGTCAAATATAACTTCCCTAACTTCCTCGTCCAAATCATGCATTAACATTTATCTGTACTGGTTTGAGCTTTGTTATTGGTTTAATCTTATTTCCCAAGGTATTAACAATATTTTGACCATATCAATTGGAGTACTGTTTCATTTGTTGCTTTGTGCTGAAAAAGAGCTCGAGTAACAATTTTCACTTCCCAAACATGCTGAAATCAAATTCAGAGTCGAGTCAGAGTAACAGCAACAGCATGAACATACTCAGAGAAAATGGGCTGTGAGTAATGTAATGTAAACTGTAATCTGTACAAGCAAAAGCATAATATTGCACAACATCAAGATAAAAATCTTTTAAAAATAAAATGTCCACTATATAAATCAAATATCTTGAGTTTATTTTTATGATTCATAGCATACCTCTGAGGAATCCACACTAATCAGTTAGTAAGTTTGGTTGCTTTTTATTTTTGTTAAAAGTGCTTTTGTTCAGGGACTACATACATTTCAGACATCCCTAGGTGATAACTCTTTAGATCAGAGTTAAATCTTTGACGCAAGAACATCTACTATTATATCTAATCAGCGTAATTGTATCACTGATCTACGTTAAAAACAATCCGTCTGAGCTACAGTTCATATTCTAAACACATCTGAGTGTGTCTGTGCTTAATGTTAATACAATGGGCTCACTCAGACTATCTCATAAAAATATCTGAGTATGAGCATGACATGCAGTGTGGAATTAATCTTTACTTTAAATATATTTAAACATTCTTGAAATTTTTCTGGGATCCTTTGGACTGCATTATACAGATACTACTGACACTTTTAAGTGTTACAGTGACAGTAGATGAGAACAGTGCCTGACCCATTAATAAATTCAGATGACATTCAGACAGTATATAATATTCATAATAAAGAATAAAAGTGTCTCCGTGCATTTTGGTACAATCACGTTTTTGTGAAAGTGTGCTGCCATTGTGAAGATGCTTGAGCTGGGTCAAACTAGTAGTCACAGATCCACTACATGACCAAAAGTTTGTGAACAGGGGACTACAGTCTACTACTACTCCTTTGACAGACTAAGAGCCTTGGCTCGTCTGAAAAGGCTTTCGAGTACATTATGGGACATGACTGCAAAGTTTCATTAACGTTCAATAATAGACAATGCTGCTCACTAGCCCATCACCACGGTCACCAAGTTTGACTCCTGGTTGATCTCATGCCTTGGCAGAGTAACAGTGGGCTCTATCTGCCATGCAATGGACCGATCCAGGACACACTGTGCATCCTGTGTTCTGTGAGTTAGGATCAGATTATGACCAGCCTAACACACACACCCTCTCTCTCTCTCTCTCTCTCTCTCTCTCTCTCTCTCTCACACACACACACACACACACATAACAGGACATACAGGGGTAAATGTGGGGTAACAGTGGGTTTCTTGGAACTTAATTTATGCAAGAGGTCTTTCCAAGAACCATAAATATACCCCTGCCCTGATATTAAGGTAAGCAACAGAATTCCACTGACATCTACCAAATACAGATTCCTCACACAGACATCCAACATCACTCTGATGGTGCAGGTGATGTTTCTTTCCACTTGAAGTTTGGAACTCAGTGGAGAGTGTTGCAGCTGGCACTGTGCTCATTTAAATCCACAGAGGTCTAATTTGTGAGCTTTTAGTGTACAGATATAAGCCTGAACTGTTGCAGGCATTTCTACTTCTTGGTACAAAACCGGAATCCTGGTCTGCATCATGTGTCATGACCAAGCCCCCATCTCGAAGGAGCACTGGCCCTCGGGAGGCCAGGAATTGGTTCCTTGGCACCAATAAATCCAAATACACGCCTGATGAATGCTTGCATTTTCCAAGTCTCAGTGCTCCTTGGTCTGAGGACAGGATTTGAGACAGTGTGCAGGTCAGTGATGTCCATGTTGCAAGGTTAAACAGGACAGAGTGACATATGGGAAAGATGGGTTTCCTCTGACTGTGCCATGATAAAATGTAGTTCTATTCATGGAAATTCCATGGCTGCATGATCAAGTTTTACACATCAACAATGAGTTTATAAGTGAGCTGTCTACATGCCTTTGGTCATGTAGTGTATTATTTAGAATGCAGTGACTGGGAAAGTGTGAATAATTTCTATTCACAATCAAATTCTGTAAAGGACAATATAAGGATCACAGTTACTGCACGCAGGATACTTAAATTCCATGTAACATAAATCCATGAGTTCATTGTACTGATTGACCTTCTTGACATGAGGTCAGCTGGTGCTTGTGCTTGGAGAGGCTTTTCTACACAACTCCAGATTTTACAATTAACAATTAGAAATTACAATGACAAACAGTTAGTGATGATGCACTTTTTTTTCTAAACATTTCTTAGATAAGAATTGACTGTGATGACTAGGTCATAATGAGAATCCTCGCAATTGTGACATGAATGTGGTGTGAACTCGCAACACATGCACATTTAAGTAACTCATGATCGTATTAAACTGACCCTGCTACTCATCATGGCCACATGACATGGATCACCCTTAGGTTGTAAATGGTTTCTATGTTCAGTATATACAATATGAATATTTTAATATGTATATTATTGCAACAAGGATTTGGGGCCATTGCATAATTGAAGAAAAGACAGGCTATATTGCATTGGATACCTGTTAAATTCTACAAGAAATTTCAAACATAGTTACATGAGGGTACAATGTTAAATGAGGAGACATTAACTCTGAGGAATCTGAGGTCTTCAAAACAACATTTTTCATTCAGGAACTCATCTGGTTGAGTAAGCACCGGTGATTGCACCTAATGGATGCTTTACTGATATGTTTTAATATAACTAGTTATCCATTTGTAACGAATAGTTTTTGAGATGCATGTATGTGTATTCAACAACACTTTTGTCCATTTTCCTCCTAGTTGGTGTACAGTGCAAAACTCTATCCACACTGTTTTCACCTAAAGCACAGTAGGTGATAAGGTAGGGTAGGATATTGTGCTCAATACAAGGTGGTTCTTGAAGTGGTTGTTATGGTACTGGCACACAATTCACCATCCTAAGACCGATGAAAAAAGTGAAATGGGTTTAACTGCTTGGTTTGAATGTGATTTTGTCTTTAGCACTCCCCAGCGGCGATAAGCTTGACAGGTTGCTCCACCAGTTTGTCACTGAGGCTTTGGTCCTCTTCTTCCTCCTCGTACAGTGTGTGGTGGATGCTGAGCAGCGGGTGAGAGGGGTTGCAGCTATAGGACGCAGGCGTGCTCTCGGGGTCTGGGTTCGGTTTGAGAGGCTCCAGGCTCTTGGGGGATTCAGTAGGAGGCAAACTAGGTGTTCCTCCATTCATGTACGAGGTAGTAGATAAGGTCGCTGTGGAAAACGCAGAAGTGGTGGACTGAGGAGGGTCTATTTTTTCTAAGTGGAGAAAGTTAGAAAATTAATTTGACCAAGTTTTACCTTCATAAGTCCTCGATTACAACCTCAAATTGGAAAAGGTTGGGACAGTATGGGGAATGGTAGGTAACATAAAAAATGTGTCGCACATTTAATCAGACTTTTATGTAATCGCAGACTGTACGGATATTTCATAATTCATTATATTTCATGTTTTGTCTGGTCAACTATTTCATTTGTTAATAAACATCCATTCCTGCTTTCAGGCCTGCAAGGCATTCCAATGAAGTTAAGACGGTAAGGCATTTACCACACTGTAATGCTGCCATTCCTTCTTCAAAGAGGTTCTGGCCTGTTTTGGTGTGTGAATACATCAGCTGTTGATGAATAACGGTTCTTGATGCAATGTCATATGAGGTATCAGAGATTTCAGGTTATTCAGTTTAGGCTTGTGTCTGTGTTAGATTATCAGACATGGAACTTAATAATATTTATATTTTATTTACTATGTGCATAAGTGTGAAATGATAAAGTTGAAAGAGAAGGCAAAGAGTATTAAAAAGTGATGTACACACGACGCCTGCTGTTAAAATATATTTTTCACTTCTACATTGTAGGAATTCAGGTTAATTGGATGAACAATCATCTGAGCGATGTTCCTAGATACTACTTAGAGGTTTTTTAAAAGACTTAGAGATACCCGGTTGTCCCTTTTCTTCTCTTGTGAAGATAAAGGTTTTTCCCAAGTGTTGTTTGGAGTCATGAATTGAACCAAATAAATGGAACTTTGACTTTGAACTTGGACTTGGTCCAGATTTTATTGGACTAAATAAATTCTGTCAGCCTTTGAAACCCCACAACAGGATCTTGACTTTAATGCACTATAATCCCAATTCTTTGAAATCACAGTACTTTTTTACTTTTAAAAAATTTATTACTGGCCCTAAATTGCCCCTGTATGAGTGTTTTTTAATGCTGAAATGCAGGAATGGATTTTTATACAGAAATGTACTGTATATGATAACAATAATGCTCAGAGCAAGTCTCAGGCAGATATGTAAACAATTACAGTGGTCTAATCAATATACACCTGCCAACATGTTGCCTCTCATGGCAGAGCTTTCAGATTTTTTGCCAATCCAATATTTGTGGACTCCAGCTGCAGCAACCGATGAGTCTGTAGGGTTTACCGGCCAAGCCACATACATACATACATACATACCATACATACATTCCATGATCCCAGGCCCAATCTCATCCAGTTTAGAGGCAGTTTTCACCAATAAATGTATCGTTTAACTCTAACATTGTAATCATTGCATTCATTCATATAACGTTTCATTTGATACCAACATCTCCTTCTTGTTTTTCAATTAGTGTATTAAGAAGTCTATTATGGCACTAGATATACTGTAGATGTTTACTTCTAAAAACTGTGAGGATGCCAAGCCAAGACATTATAAAGAAGGTAAAGATTACCGCTAAGAGCAGAAGAGACATGGACTACAGTGTGTGTTCCCTCTATGTACACAGTGTCCACAGGATGGTTCACAGATGGGGGCTGGGGATTGTTCATCTCTGGTTTAGGCTTCTGAATGGCCAACATATACGGATGAACATCCAGGGAGAAGTTACGATTATTCTTCTTCTCTGTCCCATTGTTCACTTCTGTAGCTGTCAATGATCAATTGAGTTAAATTATATGAATATGTAAGCATTGACTCATTCAATTAGTCGCTCATACAGTTTTCAAGATTCACTCACACAAACCAGCTTGGACAGGGCAGATATTTGCACATATACTCACTCGTCCTGGGACACTTTAGAGACTCCAATTGACCTAAAAGTCACATGAGGCACAGGGAGAACATGCAAACTCCACACAGACAAGCAAACCTGACTCGCTGGATCATTTTTACCTTTAGGTGGGTGTTGTGTGCTCTTGGTATCCAGTAGCGGAGCGATGAAGTTATCTGGTACGGGTTTCCGACGCAGAGGTTTAGGTTTCTCTGCTTTCATACTATTCTCCAGCCGAGTCAATGTTAGAGGTTCCTGGAAAAATGAAACAAAGACACAAATAAATTTTTATTAATGTATTTTCACTCTCGCAATAATGGGATGGATAGCTTAGTGTTATAGGTTTGGAAAAAAATAGTATACCTAGAGGTTAATAGAGAAATCATTGAACCAGATGTACATTTGTTTGACCTTATTTCCCAAAGATCTCTAAGGATCTGGGGGTCATGAAGGGCATAATTGATCCAACTTTATGGCACAGAGTGAGGACTGTAAGAAATATTTGTTTCTGGTATTCCAAATAACACTTGGAAAGCTTTCATCTATCAGAGGGATCAGTTAGTACCCTCCTCCTAACATACTGATCTGCCCAATGATGTTACGTGAACCATCAGCGGGCTAAAATGCAGCTGTGGCTACATGTATCTTAGAAGATGAATGTGCTGGCTGTTTGATAGGAGATTTACTTAATGGTTGTCAGCCACGAACAGCTCAGTTGGGAGGAGCAAGATGGTGTTTTATTTATTTAAATATTTTTATTTTGTATTGAGTATTGAGAGGCATGTGCCTAAAGTGACTGATACCACCCCTGGTATGGAGCCTATACCAGTACATAATGGGCACAGGTGAACGTACACCCTGGATAAGAGCCAGTCCACCTGAGAGTATGGTTGGGGTTGTTGTTGCAGCTTCGGGGATGATCCCCCCATTCAGCCCTCACTGCACATGGCCAGCATCGTGTGTGCCATGCCTGACTCAGGAAAAAGACCCCTCTGGGACCCAGGTATCTGCAGTAGTGGACTAGCAAATTGCACCTGCTCCACCTGAGCACCCTATCATATTGATATTAATTAAAGTTGGTTACTTTAAAAGACTGAGGTAGAGGGTTAGATGTGGGGATCCACTTCATCTTTTTCCGGGATCTTTTGATTACTGTATCTCCTCCCATCTCACCAACCCCCAGTACAGAAGGATCCAGGCTGGGGTCAATAGTCTGTATCCCGGAGTCTCTAACAGTCGGTGTGGCATCATGGTTAGACTGAGCTAATGCAGCCAACAACTGTCGCACCACGTTGTCATACATCAGGTCGCTCTCGTTGGTGATGAAGTCCAGCCTGTTTAGAGACTTGATGTGGTCCCTGTTTTCATTACAGAACATGGCCAGGATGTTGATGTCACAAAACTGGGACTTTTGCCAGCGCCGTCGCGTCTTGATGCCAACTTTGTGTAACTTGTCGAAGACGAAGTTGGATTTGCGCACCACAAACAAGTGTAGCAGGTTTACTAAAATGATGAGGTTCATAGTGCAGAGCAGGGAAATATCCACAGCAGCCATGATGCGCTGGAGCTGCACAGCCGGCAGCTTGCAGTTCACTGTCAGACGCATGCCAGGGATGCTGCTGATGTCTGGCGGCTCGCCTAGCATGCAGGTGAACTCATTCTGTCTCTGCCGAGCATAGTATATGCTCAGGTATGTGATGGGAATTGAACTGAGACAGATAATTGCCAAATGTCTGGCTAGATACAGCTTGGCTAAAAAGTTACTTTGGCCTCGTCGCTCCAGATATTTTTCAAAAAGATTTTGCTCCGGGCTCTTTTCTTTCTCTGCATTTTCAATGATCTCGCGTCTCTCACGCTCACTGATTCCTGGACCCTTGGACTGGATCTGCTTTTCAATCTTGGGGGCTCGGCCCTCAGCCGCACGATGGTAACAGTTGTCGATTTCTTGGAGGAGGAAGTTGAGTTCAGAGGTAAGGCGAGTAGAGGCAAGGAACTCCCAGCCTAGTGCCGGGATGTACATGATACCAGCAAATGCCAGCAGAGCGTAGGGTAGAAACTTGTGCTCAAAGAGCGAGGGCCGGAGTCTCGCCTCAACACCAGGCACCGCATCACGTAACTCTGTCCAGCAGTAACCCCTTGCATAAAGAGCTTGGTCCCTTGTGAAGTTGTGTGGAGTGTAACAGTATATTGATTCCTCTGAAAGAAAGAAAAAAGAGGCCATGAGTCTCGGCAGCTGTATGTTTAATGTAGTTCACCTGTAATGTTTTACTCACTAAATAGAATGTGTAATACGTGTAAAGGCCTACATTTGGTAGTAAAAACAATGAAGTTGATCTTAACAGCTTATGAGCAACAAGAAAACTTGGGGAAGGCTTTACAATTCAGAATGGGTTTTAGTGTAAGCATTAGTACAGCACCTACTATGTAAGAAGTGTCACCTCCAGATTTACTAATTAAATAAACTCATCAAAAACACCAACCTGCAAAGTTTCGTGTGAAGACCAGCGTGACCAGCAGGATGGGGATGATGACCGTTCCGATGGTTACGACTCGGTCAAAGGGCAGCTCCAGCTTGAGCTGCACCATGAGTCCAGCCAGTGCACCACCCTTCTCATCCTGTGTGGAGCCAGGCATGATCAGCTCCTTCAGCTTCTCCCCCGCGAGCAGAGCCGTAGCCATGTCTAAGTTCTGCTCGAAGAGGTTCTGCATCCGGCAACTGGAGCCCGGCCTCAGCTAAACCGACGATACCCCTGACTGAATGAGCACCTTGATCAACTTCAGTTTTCCAACCGTCTAGTCTGCGGATTCTAGTTTGTCACAGTGTAATGAACGATTTCATATGGAAAAGGCTGTGTTGATGGATCAAAGCGGCCAAGCAAATTTACAGCAGAGCCATTAGTAGACTCTGAAGCTGGCCTTGATTGTCGTATTGTCTAATGCTGTGTTTGACTCTTGTAAAATGAAGTGTAAAAAGGGTTCTTTTTAGTCGTGGCAGGCTTCTTCATAGGCCTTCCTCAAAGCCAGCTGTAAAACAAACAACATACAGATTAACAGATCATAAAAGAATGATGTATTATGTAGAATTATATGCTGTTTCTCTATAGGGGGAAATTCAACTAGAATCGGTGCAGCTCTGTAAGTGATAAAGTGCATTGTTTATCACCTAGTCATGCCTTTTCGGTGCTGAGCTGGGACAACAGCCTTATAACCTGATCAATCAATAAATCTTGCTGCATTTTGTGCTGTTGATTTACCTCAGGTTGGGTTACAGTGGCAGAACAGACCCTGTCATTTACCACGCTTCCTTTTACAGCCCCAGTTTCACAATTAAATCAATGAATCAGGCATGAAATACACTAGCCGAATAAACTAAATTTGAGAGATATTTGAGATTAAATAATGCATGTCTTGGGAGGACCGGGCAGCATGTCCCCCATAAAGAGCCGGATCAAACATCACTCCAACTCTTGCTCACAGAATCCTTGTGATGTTTGTTTTTAACAGTGTGATGTGTTTTCTATTGTCTGTTAGATTTGCCCAAATGTATTATTATTACTATTATTATTATTAGTATTATTATTATTATTATTAGTAGTAGTAGTAGTAGTAGTAGTAGCAGTAGTAGAAGTAGAAGTAGAAGTAGAAGTAGTAGTATTGTAAATTATTTTACTTCTAAACATTTCTAGTTGGACGCTAGCCTGAGAGAGCTGTAGGTTGAGTCTTCCAGAAAAAAATGTAGTGTCTAGATGGGATTATTGCAAATTAGTAACATTGGTAAATAAGAACTATATAAATAAGAACTTTGAGTTAACTCACACTGGTGTGTCACCTGTGTGTCTGATGCAAGGGGGAACACAGTTCCCTTTGCACACTAACTCCAAAATTCTAACATTTAAAAGTGAGGTAAACAGAATGGGTTAATCTGTAATAATGTGAGGCATAAAATATACTTTTAGTAAATATATTCCCTTTCAAAGTACAAAACTGGCATATTAAATACCAATTTTTGGCATTCCTCGTACTATCTAACATGTTGTGTTGGTTGGTGTGAGCAGTGTCTCCCCCCAAAGTTGAAATGAGACCTACACCACTGCTTTATATTGTCCATGGTTAACTGTTATATAGATGGAAGCCTCTGGTAAGTTGGAATGAAATGGGACCTGGAGGTGAAGCTGTTCGTTGGGATCACACACCCTGGCAGCTGGGATCCACTGAGCAAAGCAATCACCAGGATTTTTATGTGTGTACGTGCATATGTGTTGCTGAAGTGGGCTTTATTTAGGAAGGGTCATCTCATAGAAAGTTATATCAACAACAACTGGATGTCCTGTGACACATGACTAACTCTTCTCACATCCCGTCTGATTCCCAGCCCTAATCCAACTGGTTTTCATGGATCTACTGCAGAAGTCTACTTTAGTATGCATAGGTTTATTATAGGCAAATGGTCCTGACAACTTGAAGCTTTTCTTGTCACTTTCACTAGGCTCTAGTGGCTTGCTAATAAGAGTTAGCCCCTGAAACAGCACATCCTGAGGGCAAGGACTCCAGTCACTCCAGTCACATAGGGCTTCTCTGACAGAGTGCCTCTGCATGACAGTGTCAAAGTTTACTCACAATCAATCAATCAATTTTCATCACAGTTAGATCACTATTACACACAGTACCTTCTATAAAGACATTAAAAAGTGTACTATCATTCATCACAGTTAAATGGCATGTATCACAGGCGTAAATAATCCAATAAATATTAGTACAGTGTCTTCTTGAGCTGCACTCAGCATCAACACTCAGGTTTGTACTAGGTGGTGAAAATGTTGTGGCTCATGCAAGGGCACACGTTTTTAAACCTATTTTTGCTACTACCATAAGCACACATTTTAGTACCCATTAATAGCTATTATAAAAAATTATATCAATATGGTTACAAGGGCGGTTTGGTGGGTAGCACCGCTGCCTCACAGCAAGAAGGTCTCGGGTTCAATCCCTGTGTGGAGTCTGCATGTCCTCCCCGTGTCTGCGTGGGTTTACCCTGGGCACTCCGGTTTCCTCCCGCATGTCCAAGACGTGTTAGGTTAATTGGTGTCATTAAAAGTGACCCTTAGTGTGTGACTAAGTGTGACTGTGTGCATGACTGTGTGTGTGGGTCCTACACGGTGATGGATTGGTGCCCTGTCTAGGGTTATTCCTGCCCTTGTGCCCAGAGCTGCCGGGTGGACACAGGCTGTCCCACGACCCCGTGTGGATAAAGCGGAAGATAATGAGTATTCTGACTTTTTTCACATCTTTCTGCATTAGTTCTGGGCCATGCTAACCTGTGAAAAAAAAAACTTGAGCTTTTGTTCAAATGTCATTTGCAGTCTTATGTTGTCACTTGGTGTTAGGCACCCTTAAGTTCTTGCAGCTTCAAGTTAAGCCTTCAGATCGGCCCGTCAGATTCAAAACAGGGCTCATTCTGGAACTCCACAGTTTTACAGACAGCAGTTATATTTGAGATGAGGACGTAAAGCAGACAGTCCATTTTAAAGGACAGGAGCTGTCCGGACTCGGGTGCTGAACTCAACAGCACGGTTTGAGCGCTTGAATTAGTGACCAAATGCGCAAACGTGAGAATGTTCTCACTGAGATGTTCTAACTTTGGATGTACACAACACTGTATCTTGTGTCATAAAGAAAAAAAAACATTTTGTTTAACTGACGGAGGACTGAACTGCACCAGGAATCTCACCTCTATGATACAGCTACACATACACCGGCGCTCTCTGTCTAATGCAGAACGAAACTAACGAAACGTATCTACATATTTAGATACCCAGGCACGAGCAGAAGCAGAAAATATGATGTGATTGATTTTACATACCGGCTTTGAAGATCCTCAGTGACTCAAGAGTTAATCTGCAGTGCGGGCAAGCCGTTACCGTGTATCCGGGCACATCGGTTTGTTCCGCCTTCTCTTGCCAATCTTTCCCTTCATCCGTCCTCTTCTTTAAAAACTCCCCATCCTCACAAAGCTCAAGGACAGTCCCCTGGATCTCACAGTCCGTCATTTGCCTAAAACTATACCGAAATGACCTTCAGGTGCTTCACCAGCCCTTCAGAAATGTCGACGCTGTTTACTCAATACACCAAACACGGCACATTAACTGAAATTGTTTGCAATTACAATTATGGCCGATTCAGTCACGCTCTAAATGGATACACAAATAGATAGACTTATAACCAAACCCGTATTGATATCCTTTACAGATATATCCCGTCGTTAGGGAGTTAATACCAGCTTCCACTCCGGTATTTCAACCCCCCTCCCCAAACCAGTCTGTACCGGTTAAGGCGACGCGCATCACGACTGTTTCCAAATTTAGAGGCCGCCATGACCGCAGCAGCTGGATTGTACTGTGAAATAAACGACGCGGATCGGATGTTTTAAGACTTATTACAATTGATTATAAGAATAAAACGTTATAACGTCTTAACAAGAGCGAGGACTTTATTCTTCCCTCAAGACCAGTAGGCAGGTTTTAATGCTCATATGCGCAGACGCTCATCCAAACAGTTCTGTGTTTATTATTTAATCTGTTCCAGGACATTAAATTTAATGTATATACACTTTATCATAATATGGAATATTACGTTTTGTGGTTTTGCCCTTCTGCACAGTACAACCGTTTCAAATTTGTGTTCCACCTAATGTGTACCCATATACAATAAATGGAGAAATCTATAGCCTATGGTTTTGGACACCACATATAACCCATTATCGGAAAACATTTGGGTGGTATGGTAAATTAAAATACAAAACTGTTTCATTCATTTACTTTTACTTTTGTTTCATTGCAGACAACGTGTACCCACTTTATTTTCTGGTAAACTCTATTTCCTTTATTAATAACCATCTATTCTAACATTTCAGGCTTGCAACGCATTCCAAAAAACTTTGGGACATGGGCAATTTGGGTGCAGTAAGAAAAAAAACACACACCAAAAAAACAAGAAATAATATTAAATAAAATTATCAAATTCAATTTAAGAAACAGTGTTTTTTGTTGTAATTGTACTGTTCTGTTTTTCTCTTTTTCTGATTTGGGGTTGTAAGTCATCTATTATTTCAGCCAAATTTACCACTACAGAGCATTCACAAAGTCTTTTCACTTTTTTGTTACATTATGTTGAGATCTTGCGCTAAAGAAAATCAACAACAACGTTTCCCTCCATTGATTTACACTCAATGTCAAATCTTGAGAAATTGTTAAAACAGAATTTCTAATTTAAAAAAAAGTAAAACCAAAAATGTAATCATCATTGAACACCTTTGTGATGTTTCTGCAGCTTAAAGTCACACACTATATACATAAAGTCTCACAGCTACCAATGCATATTAGAGCAAAATCCAAACCATAAGGAGAAAATTGACTGTCCAATCCAATCCAATACAGGTTTGTGTGGAGCCACATGTATGGAGAAGAACACAGTGGCCTCCATATTTCTTAGATTAAGGAATTTTGGAACACTCAGGACTTTTCCTACAGCTGGCCACCTCAACAAACTAAGTATTTCAGGGAGAAAGGCCTTGGCAAAGAGGAGAACAAGAACCCCTAGGCCCCTGAGGCTGAGCTCCAAAGATAAATCTGGAGTTTTAGGTGGTTTTATGCAAACTCCATACAGGTTTTCATGTGTCTCTAACACCTGAGACATCCTAGTTTCCTGCTAACATAGAACCAGCTTCTCAGACTTAAACAAACTACAGACACATAGACTGAACCAAAAAAAATGGATGACTTGTGTTTGCTCCCATATTTTATGAGCTGAACTTAAAGATCTAAGACCTTTTCTATGTAAATGACTAAGTTTCAGTTTCTGACAATACCCAACAACTTTAACAACTATTATTCAACTTCCACCTGATTTTACAGTCGACTTAATTTTTTTAGACAGATAGCATTCCTTTGACTGACAAGAAAGTTTGAGAACTAGTGGCTTCAGTAATAAATTTATAAACTGGAAAGACATAGCTTTTGATATGGGCTAGATTTTGTCACCTTGGTAATGAATTGCAATAGAAATAAAATAGAAATATAATATCAATTGAAATTAGTCACATTTAAGTTTTAACTGACCCAGCTTAATGCAGTTTGACAAATAACAAATTAGCAATTAAAAACAAAAAAACAAAAAATGTTAGAATACCTGTCAAAATGGTTTAGCATTTCAATTACAAGTGAGAAACAACCTGCAACATGCACAAACGAATGACTGGTTTATTAATACATTTAATAGGCACATGTAATACCAAAAAATCTGTTGCATGTACTAACAATGCCTAACTTGTAAAGTGGGATTTACACTAGATTTATACATGTGATTGAGTGTTTTGCTTAATTTAATACAAAAATCATTTACTTCAAACAGCATTACGTTCATTCACATATCCCTTGTGCTTATAAAATCAAATCGCAGTAATACAAAAATACATGATATTGTTGTTTAATGGGGTTGATGAAGGTCCATCATATAGCATCGTTCTGCTGATTTCTGAGATTTCTGACTAGACAGGATGCTTAAGTTAAGTAAAGAAAGGAAAGTTAAGTTTATATTAAATATTCATGGCCAGAGTCTGGGGATTTTAAAAGCTGAGTCACCTGCTTAAATTCTGACAAAGAAATGTTTCAACTTTGAGTATTCGCTGTTAAAGCAGTAATAATTAGTATGGTGTGTTTTGGACACATGGGATGCTGGTCATCAGCATAATATGTTGGCATGGAGACAAGCACTGGTCCAGCATAACTGGATTTGAACCAGCATGGAAACAGTGATGATTTTTTCTGTTTAGCAAGATTTGTAATTTTTACCTTGTATTAGTCAATTGAAACTAAAAAGTAAAGACATAAAAATATACTTGCACTCGTTTGCTTTATTCCCAAGTCCCAAATGTTGCTCCCTTGTTTATGAAGTGATGGTTACATAGAATAACCTAGAAAAACAAATACCCTGCTCACAGAAATGAGAGAATATTTCATTATGAATATATTGTAGATTTTATAGATATTATGGGTTATGCATTCATTTCAAATATGGATTTTTCAAAATATTTGTGTATTATTCAGAACTATTTATGTGGTCTTTAAATACAAGCCATGGTCAATTGTAAAGCCAAATGTAGGGCAACCTAAATTTGTACAATACTTCATAACAACTTATCATCAGTAACAATAAAAAATAAAATATGTGTGGAGTCAGGTGATTTAGGCAATGGACCGAACCACTGTGAGGCATATGATTAGACTCATATGAACTCAATCCCTCATAACTTAAATTATTGTTGAATTATATTTACAATTATTATATTGGGAGACAACTCTCAGTTTTATCTGTTTAGGGTTAGGTGATGCCAGTGGTCTAGCAGTATTGTTCATGACCACCGGGTCTGTGTCTAAAATTATACATCAATGTAATGCAATAGTATTTGCCATTAATATTCGAAAACTGCTTTAAATCCATGTTTTCTGCCTGCTTTGCCTGGTCAGGATCATTGGGAGCTCTGGTGTCTATTCATGGAGGACACAGAGCACAGCCGTAAGAGTGCACAGAGGAGAAGGGTAGGGGCCACTGTTGCACTGCCAAGACTCAAACCTGAGTAACTGGAGTGCTGGGCTAATGTCTTAGTGTCTGTATTCATAGTAACCTATAATCATTCCATGGGTCGCTGATTGGTTAGTGTACTGCAGGGCCAGCACTGGTCACAGTTTCAGTGCCTGGGCTCCTAGCCCAGTATGCCAGTATGGTATTTAAGAATCATACCACTATCAGGACAACAATCCTGGGTGTCTGACTTCTGCACCACCGGAGAACCCACAAATTAAATAGTTGCTCCTATTGTTTCAAATGTAGTGTTTTACCGGATCCCGTGTAATGAACTTCACACCACTTGAAGCACTATGTTTTCAGTTTAACAAAAGTAGCTACTTAAAAAAAAAGTTTTTATTTGATTGAACTTGGAGTAACACATTAGCGACTCTGTCCTTTTGTTCTTACAAACTATAATCCTCAAACTCATTTCTGTTCTCTCTCCAAATCATGCCTGGTAAAGCATAAACCACACTTAGACTCTCCTGACTAGACAAAATCCCAAACACCACAGACCTTTGTTGACCTCTTATGGACCTTCGTTGGCCTATTATGGAATCCTCAAATTTCCCAAGATTTCTACTTCTATTTCTCATATCCCCCTCCATATACATGTATTTCTTTCTTATTTTCTCCCTCCACATTCATGCTTGGATTCACTTGGCCATTTGCACCAAGACTGCCTTCCAGGCCTTTTCTTTGTCAAAGTCTCTCAGTGTGCCGTTAGATCCTCGTTGCTAGGACACACACAGATGAGAGGGTTAGTAATTTGCATATATTAATTTTAACATTTACATCAATCAAACCTATTCTCATTTTAAGTGAGTCAATATACACAGATCAGATATGAAATCAAAGCATATGTCTAATATTGTTTAGGTCCCCCTCATGCCACCAAAGTCATGGTACACCCAAGGTATGGTCTCCACAAGACCTCTGAAATGTGGTATTTTACGATGTTACTAGCAGACCCTTTAAGTCCTGCCTCCATGGATCGTTTGTCCAGAATATCTCACATATGTTTGATTGAACTGAAATTAGGGGAATTGAGGCCAAGTCAACACCTTACACTCTGTCAAGTGCAACAAACCATTGTTCAACAATTTTGGTAGTGAAATACATTACTATGCACTTGCAGATTGTAAAATGTAGATTCACCTTTATTTTGTGACTGTTCAGTCTAAAGCAATATATTATACTATAATATACAGTAATAAATGATAATAAAGTGTGTATAGCCATAGATCGTGTGTGTGTGTGTGTGTGTGTGTGTGTGTGTGTGTGTGTGTGTGTGGACATAGTTTGCACCAATATACTATCATCAAAAGCTAAAGTAAATGTAGGATTTGCATTTTCCATACCGTCTCTACTTTTTCTCTTTTGGGGATATAATTAGGACAGAAGGATGTTTCATGTGTGCCGGCACAAGTTCAGTCTATGATTAATGCTGTCATAGAGCTGTACAAATGGGATTCCAACAGTGCATCCAGGGATCAAAACATTTGATTTGTTTAATGGGACAAGAATGATCCTGTATTAAGAATCGGAAATCCTGGCTAACATGGCACAGATGGCAACAACAGTTTGTGTCTACCTCACAATGACGCCTTTCCAGTTGTGGACTGATGTCCCAGTCTGATGTTCCTGTGCGTAGATGACCCTTGTAAGAGGCGCAGTGCACCACTGTGGCCAGTGTGAGGCCTGCCTGAGCCAGTAGCAGCACCATCAGGATCAGAAGTAGGATGTCATATGATTGCTGTCGACACAGGACATAGGTACACACTTAAGCTGGTGCTCACAGCATTCAGAAATAAACTGCATTAAATAATTCTTTACCATGTAAACCCACACGAACCCAAAATATTCCATGCTTTATCTGATCAATAAACATTTATTCCTGCATTCAAAGCCGGTAACGCATTAATTTGTTTAGGCCTGGTAGCATTTACCCACTTTCCTAGTATATGTTTTGGCACCGAGGACATCAAGCAAAGACACTCCCAATTCTTTCAATTTGGGGTTGTATACATGTAGCAAGACATTTAAGCCCAATTTGACAACACTTTTAATATGCACATAAAAAGAAGGACTGCCGATTTTAAAAGTTTTCTGCACCAAAGTATTACTGTCCCATAAGCACCAGTGGTGTGGTGTGTGTAATGTGCCCACAGGCCCAGGACCCGGCCCCAAGAAACACCAAAAACTCGGGAGAATCTAGCTTTGATGGAACTTATACACTAATTTATATATACTGCTCGCAATTATGGTCGTAGTTTAAAATTAAATACAGTGTTCCCTTGTTTATGGCGGGGGTTACGGTCCAGGACCATTCGCGATAAATGAAAATCTGCGACGTAGGGACGCTATATTTATTAAAGTATTTATAGACTATTTTAGCCGTAGAACTTTCAGAACGTTTGGGTTTCATCGTAGGGCTTGAATGAATTCAGTCTATAATTAAACTTTGACAAACAGAGAACACAACACAACGCAGATAAAAATTTGTCATGTCGGCAAGTAGATACTCTAGTCTTACTTCTCGTTTTTGGTGAGTATTCATCCGCTGAGTAAATACTCTACTGTAGTGTTTTTAACTGTTGAATAAACAAGCAACACGCTCTTTACTGTAAATCCTAATATTTTATGATTTATAACGTTCCTTCATTGTTAGAATGAATATTTGTAATATATTTTTAAAGAAATTGTTCATGTAAAAGTTCCGCAAAAACCCGGGAAGAACCGCGATATATTTTCTCCATGGCTGTTTTTTTGGAAACCTGCGATGCACCGAGGCCGCGAAAGGTGAACCCGCGAAGTGGCGAGGGAACACGGTAACGTGACACAAGTTGCGTTGAGGGTGAAAAAATGTTGGACTGATTTTACAGTTACTGACGAATAAAAAACGTTACTTATGTTTGTGAGCGAAAAATATTCATTACAGGCATGTTTAGAGGCTTTTTCTTTCTGCATTTCTCTTGCTTGTGTGC
Source organism: Parotocinclus haroldoi (assembly GCA_034779995.1). Lineage (NCBI taxonomy): Eukaryota > Metazoa > Chordata > Actinopteri > Siluriformes > Loricariidae > Parotocinclus > Parotocinclus haroldoi. The sequence goes on along the minus strand of JAUZST010016207.1, from coordinate 1,129 downwards.
ATGATCTGTCGCTGCTTATTTGAACCAAGCTTTAAGTGGTGATTTTAAGTCCATGTGCCTGTCCTATTGTAAGTAGTACTCTCCACGACCTGTATAACTATCTAACCTAGAACTATACAAACTGCAATGAGGAAAAGCGGAAAGCGTGCTGAAGGCAAGGAAAGGAATTCAGATCTTGTCTCGGACTGTCCCGAGGCTTCCAGACATAAAGCTCCCTCTGTGGAGGCCCCTGGGTACTGCACGCATATGGACGCGAAAACTCAAGGTCAAAACCGGAGCAACGGCAACGCGGCAATCCAGAGGAGCCGAGCGTGGCGCGTTGGAAGAGGGCACAATAATCGGAGCCGAGTAATTACACACAGAGCAGGCACGCGGCGATTATACCCACGTTCAGCACCGAGCACATCTGCAGTCGAATACGTTCTTAACTAAGGCCCCGAGGTCTTGAATAGGCAGCCATGTAGTAGTGGGAGACTTTTTTTTTTTTTTATGCTCCCAGCAGGGCAATTGACTCAGAGGTAGCGGGGCTGATGAGTGAAAGTGTGGGCTAACGCATTAAGATAAGAACATCTGCTCTGATAATGGCTGTCAGCGGGACGGCCCCCGCGCTCCGAGCGACCGCGCTTGCGTAGAATTAGTTCCCATAGAATGCAGACCTTTTATTTCGAATTCAGGAGTGTTCGAGTACTGCTGATGTAGTAACAACGTACAGACGCACGTTTTTTTTTTTTTTTTTTTTTTAACGCTCTAAAGGTAACGCGGTGCCGTGACCGAGAAGGGAAGGCTTGGACTCTTTTTTTTCAACACCGCAAATCAATTTCTCTCAAATTGGCCTCAGGGCACGTGTTTGTACAACGCAAAGCATGGGAGGGTGTTGGGGGTGGTGGGGGGTGCTGGTGCTGGTTTGCAGCTTCGTTAATCGAAAAGGGAAGATCAGAGATGAAGACGCGCATACAAGAGCGCACGCCGAGTGTAACAGTGCTGAGCCTCATTCACCTCCTCCCTTTCCCCCCCTGCTAGGAGACCCACAGCTGCGCGAGCCAGGTGCGTTCCACCCCAACACACACACACACACACACACACACACACACACACACACACACACACACACACACACACACACACACAC
>JAUZST010016197.1:0-34404 GCA_034779995.1 Parotocinclus haroldoi | reverse complement strand
ATTCATCTGTTCATACACATACATACATTATATATATATATATATATATATATATATATATATATGTACATAAAGTACAATGCTGTACAATAGTTGTTATTCACCAGTGATTCTTACCTTAAGCAAAAAGACGTTAAGCTCTGCGCACATGTAAACTTGATTTGCCTTTAAATACAGACTTTAAATGTTTAATATCGAATAATGTTTAATATTGAATAAATACACAATAAAGCCAGGATTTCCCCACCTTTCACCTCAGAATCAGAAAATTCTGGATGTGAGATTATTTATTCTATATTGATTGTGAATGTTGAATGTATATAAATGTTAACTCGTAAATTATTGCAGAATTTGCAGAGGCTGTGCGTTTGTTTTCTTTCTGAACACTAATGAAAATTAACAGCTAATCAGTTAATGCACTTACATGCACCGTTCAGACAACGGGAAACCTCTGAGTTTACATGGCTGAGGCAATAATCAGACTTCTACTGCAACCAGCAAATCTCACAGAAATGTGTGAGGTAAACTTCAAACTTTCATTTTAAGTAATGTATTATTAAGTAAAACGATTCCGTTTCTCCACATTGTTCGACAGCCGTTCAGCAGGTGCTGCATTTAAGTTCAGGGTTGTCAGATCCTGTGACGGAATCTCAGACCTGGTCTAGGTAAATAAGGCCATAAGAAGCAAAACAGTTAAGAGTAAATAGGCCTGAGAAACAGGCAGACTAAGAAAACAGACTGAAATTGGGACATTGGTATATATGCACTAAGTCTGAATACTGAACCAAAATCCAGCTCTCTTTAATAGATCACTTAATCTAATTTCCAGATTATGCTGAATACATTTACATTTATGTCATTTAGCAGACGCCTTATCCAGAGCGACTTGCAATTCATGGCCTTACAATCCAAGAAATTGTGGGTAGGGTTCAGAGACCCAACTGTGGTAGCTTGGCAGAGGCGGGATTTGAACCCAGGACCATCTGGTCCACAGTCCAGGACTTAACCACTAGGCCACCACAGTCCACTTGAGCAAATAACTGCAGAAAACCAACACTGACTGGATTGTAAATGTACTCATCTCAAAATGCAGCCTCCGGGATGTTTTCTAAACTTTTGGGCACCTTTACGAAGCCCATTTAATTTGTGCGCTCGCGAAGTACAGGTCGCAAAGGACAGAAAAGCAATAAAGGTAGAAGGTAATAAAAAATAGACAGATGCAGATGGAAATGTGCTTAGACTGACCAGAGACGAAGCACTCGCCTCCATGTTTGTGATGCTAATTCTCCCAGTAGTGATGCGGTGAAAGCTCCTATGATCTAGCTTAGCACGTGAGTGGAGCTGAGAAATGAGCTTGGTGGAGAAGGCCAAACGAGTGGAAAGGGTGAGGACTGAAGGAAGGTCACATGGAAATCAGCAAAAAAACACACTGCAGATTAAGGGGAAAACTACAGTCTTTATTAGAAAATATTAGTATGAGTGAAACTGTGGTAATAAGAATACTTTCATGCAAATAAAAAGAGCCAAGGCCCAACCATGCTCCATACAGTTAACACAACAGAAGCAGCATCCAATGGGTAGATGTGTATGCTACAGCATATCATACAGCAGGACATTTCTACACAAAGATACATTGGAGTTTGCTGTTCAAATGTAAAAACAAAGGCACAAATAAAAAAAATGAAAAATTAACATGCATTAGAGAACATAATACCAGAGCCACAACCAAAGAAATAAAGACATTTCCAAACTCTAAGAGGAATCCTATAGCAGTGCAGGTATACGGATTCCTGTAACGTGGATGATGTTCGCCACTGACCGTGAGGTTACCGTTGCCTTGCAAAGCAATCATTTAGACATGAACTGACTTTCTTCTGAGATAATCTGAAGGCAAGACCAGTTAGCTTTGTGTTAAGCCTGAGCCAAACAATTTCCATGAACTTCCTGCTATTAACTATAATTTCTGAGGAGAAAAAAAAAAAAGACTTATTTGTTTGTGCAGTAGTAGTTTGTGTATTGGGCCACCATCAGATTTGTTGTTTTAGCAATGGTATAATGACCATATAGAACAGATTGTTGACAACTAGACTCAAAAAGTTTATTGGATTCGTCAACGTTTAATACCCTTCTGATAATGATCTTCTTCAATTTTTGTGAGTTTTAGCATATCTAGTCGGTTTCTTGGCTGCTATTCTTTCAAACAGACCATTCCTGATTAAGCTTCTTCAGACTGAAAGTTTGACTGAGTCAGATGCTTCTCGGGTATAAAAGGACTCAAGGGAAGATCACGCTAAATACCCGGCTCACAAAATTAGAAGATATTGCAATATTTAATACTTCACGTTGAAATATCCACTGATTTTTGTAAGCAGTGTACGTGAGAATGTAGGTTATAGAACCTGTTTTATCTGCCTTTTTCCAGTTGTTTCAATGCTAAATACAAATTTCATGTGTCCTGTCCATGTGGCTGCATTCTAATAAAGAGAATCAGACCTAAAGTTTGTATACGCAAGTTTAAAAGTTTACATTGACACTGTGTGGATTACCTAATTAATAACCTCTAGAAGAGAATAGCAGGGTAACAATCTGCAAGAGTCACTCTAGACATCAGCATCCCGTTGCTGTAAAAAGCAGACATCCAAATCAGCACGTACTGTACTGATTCCAGTGAATCATGAGCATTTTAATAAAGCTTTTCATCAGCAGGATGCAAAAAAAAAAAAAAATTCTAATTTGGTCTTTGCCTAAAGCATGAAATAAAAAAATGATTCATCATTCTAACCCAAGAAGAACTGAATTTTTGGTCAAATGGAACTGGGGTAGCCTAGCGGTTGAGGTTCCAGACTCTGGCCCTAATGGTCCAGGGTTCAAATCTCACCACTGCTTGAACTGTAAGATTGTATAAGTTCTAAGTCGCTCTGGGTAAGGGTAAATCTCCTAAAATCAGTCAATTTAAGAGTAGACATTTATGTAAGGCTACATATATTATTTCAGATCCACTCAACTGCTCTTTCAATCACATGCAAGTGGGATCTGCTATAGACCATTTCAAATATGATAAAGAATAATGTAACTGTATACATTACAGTTGTAGATGTATACATTCTAAAGCACATTCACTGGCACCATTCTTAATCCTACATTTGTCAAAAGCTGAATAGCTTGTACTGCTTAAGTCTCAATCAAGATTCATGAAACTTGCATGTGCACCCTTTAGAATCTTCTCTAGATCTGCATAATTATGACCTAAAAGTAGATCAAGAGGACCAAACTGAACAAGCGAGATGAAAATTGAAAAAATTAAAATTATTATTAATTTTTATTTAGAAATATTGTAAAATATTACATCACATGTGAGTGAACCGTTGCTTGCAATATCTAGTGTGATCCCATGTGCAGCTATAACTGCAACTAAGTGAATCATGTTGCATCCACAGTAGCAAGCGGTCTTAACCCAGGTGAAGCAAAACAGGCAAAAACCATTATACCTCCACCACCGTGTTTTAAAGGGGGCATAAGGTTCTTACACTGGCAATGCAGATAGAGCACTTCTCATTTAAATGGTCACATTCACTATATATTTTTTCCATATATTTTTCCATGGGCATTCTTTTGGAGAGCAATGCACATCACCATGCAAACCTCGCATGCACACAGTTCTCCAAATGCTACAGCGTGCCCACTCATGCCAGACTGTCATCCCATTTATGGACTGAGTCTAATTTCACCTTCAAATTAACTGCTAGTCCTTGAGGTTTACTGACTTTTTCCTCTCACAGATATATAACTTCCTACCAATTTCATCAACATTTTTTCCTGCTTATGCTATAGCAGAGCATATTAAAACAAAACTCAGTGATGATGTATTACACAACGTACTGGTCATAGGTGCCTCCTCGACCCAGAAGTAGTGCATGTTTGCACTAATCACACACATGGTATTGGAAGCATAAATGCATTAGGAGGAATCGAAATTCTATTTTTGTTAATGGGTACCCAGTTCTTGAAATTTGAATATGGTCTATAGACAGGCTGCTGACAGTTTTTTTTTGTTGTCAAAGTAGGTGACATAACAGCAGCTCTCACATTGTTAAAACAACACCCAATATCTTCTAGCATACAATAGATAATCGCAGAACCCTAACATTAAGTGAATAAATAGGAACATAGGAAATGTGCCGCCTTAAACCCATCACTGACATCAGAGTCATTTGCATGGGGACTTTAGTGGGTTAGTGGTTAAGGTATTGGAACTTGAAACAGAATTAAAAAGAGTTAAAAACCTACATCTACCAAGATGCCACTGTTAAGTCCCTGAGCAAGGCCCTTAACCCACAGCTCATCATAAAGAAATCGGCTAAATGAATTAATACGCTTGCATAGAAGCGCCTAAACTAGAATGTAAAGAAGTCTGGAATAGATCAGTATTGAGTATCAGTAAAAATAGAAAAATGGGAGTAGCAGACCTACCCGTATAAATGGTTACGATTTTGTGCACGTGACCAGGTTTTAAGTTACTGCACTCACTACACTGACAGACAGGCTCAGGAAATCTAGTGATCTTGGCTTTGTATGCATGTCCGTAGGTCTTGGTGACCAACAAACTGGTTTCAGTGTTAAATACATAGGTTTTTTTTTAACGCAAATTGAGTCAGGCCAACAAACGGAACACATCCACATTACAGAAATTTACAGGCTGAAAACATGTAAAAACTGTATGCTATTGCTGAGGGAAAAAAAAGGGACAACCACAATGATATCGATAGAACACTATAATGGGTTATTATTAACAATGAGCTTAAAACAGAGGCATATTCTCGGAAAAAAAGAAGAGAAAGGAGTGTTATTCTGCAGTCGCACACAGAAGGATACTGGATGAGTGGGAAGAAGGTTGTTTTTGGTTTTTAATGCCAATGTCGTCTTCGGATGGAAAGAGGGGATGGAGGCAGAGAGGCAGAACACAGGCAGAGAGACGATCGCTACAGCTACACAATGGAAAAGGGTGAGAGGAAGGTAGAGAAAGAAAAGAGAGAGATAGATGGAGAGAGAAAGAGAGAGAAAAAAAGAGAGAGAGAGAGAGAGAGAGAGAGAGAGAGAGAGAGAGAGAGAGAGAGAGAGAGAGAGAGAGAGAGAGAGAGAGAATGAGAGAGAGAGAGAGAAAATGAGAGAGAGAGGGGATCGGAGTGATGCGGCATGTAGCGGCGGCCTCCGGACTATGAAACAAGGGAGGGTAAAAAAAAGAAAACAGAAAACACAAGCACAATGAAATGCTACTGCATGACTTGTGTAATATGTACATAATATTATTTAAACAGCACATAATCTGCACATTACCGGTCGGAGAGATCTACGCTTCGACTGAGTATTTAGAAATGTCTGAGTCATTTTGATGCCTGTGCCTTTTCCTGCCTCCACTGCAGTATTAAATAATGCATTAGCGCCGTTTAATGTTTTTTTTACGGGAGATATTAAACTGTTGTATAATGCAATGAAGAGCAATATTAAAAAGTAAAAGTCGTCTATTTAGCTAAGCCACATAAGACGCGGACAGCCGTGTTGTTTACAGCCTCAAATTTAAATTACAACGTTAAGATTTTTGCAAAGAGTTTTCTCGGCCGCTGTTCAATACCCAGGGCATATTTAAAACACTACATTATATTGCTACTGCAATGTAAATTAGAAAATAACAAAAAAGGTTGCCAGAGCTCTGCTAATATTAGCCGTTGTGTCTCATAATTTCGCTACAGCGCGAAAGCCAGTGAATCCCAAATAGCTGCGCACAGCACTCCTTAGTGCACTAAGTAGGGTATAGTAAACGTTACATCACTCCCTCTGTGGCGCGCTGATATATGGAAAGAACAGTCGTTTGGGATCCAACCGCCGTCGTTAGCTTACACAGCACGTTTCTATTCTCGGTTAATTCGTTAGGAGTAAATTGTTAGTTAAAAAAAAAGAAATAATAATAAAAACCACAGAACAATACCTCTGCTTCTTACTGAACCAAAGACGGGAAGAACCAGATATCCGACATGAACTAACACCATCCTGGCTCCTCTGCCCATGGACCCTTCAGCTTCTCGATCGCAGGACCATTCAAAACGCAGCAGCCTACACGCCGCACGCACAAAGAGAGCACCGACCAATCAGGGAGCCCGGATCCACAGCTTAAACCTCAACTTCGGCCAATCACAGGCCTTCGGTGGCCCATTCTAAACACTGCAGCCGAGACGGCAAGCAGCTGCAGGCACAAAGAAAGCGCCAGCCAATCAAAAATATGGGCACTTCCGGGGAGCTTCGGTTTAGCCAATCACATAGCAGCCGGGCAGCGCAAGCTGTTGTTGATTTAGCCGTAGAGGTAAAAATACAGCGTGCTAGTGTGAATGACGTCATATGTGTTTGCGCGTAAAAACGCCGCAAATGAGGTACTTTAATAGCTGTTGTAATAACAAACACAAGTATGAATAAACGAATAACGTCAAAAATGGCGTTTCATGCCAATAAATTACTGGAAGCCTCAAACCCCAGAACTGTCAGTGAGTCAACCTTAGGCTAATATAGAGGACTGGTCGATAATAGCTCGTAATTTGTCTTTTTTATTTTTATTTAACATTTGCACTGGACCAATTTAGAGCAACCAATTAACCTTAGGTATGTCTTTGAATTGATTGCCCACCCTATTAAACATTGAACAAAAACATGATGTTATGTTGTAGTTTTAAAGATTATGGGCTGTTTTATTTTAGACATCACTACATATTAGAACATGTCCACCAACAAGTGTCCATAGTGAATATGGTCACTGTTCTGTAGATTAAGCACAACTTTTTAAAAGTTTGTTTGATTTATGGTCATGGATTTATAGTAAAGTATTTCTGTAATTTTAGCACTGCTGCCTCAGAGCTCCATGATCCCTGGTTCATCCCTGACCCTGGGCTCTGCCCATGTGGAGTCTACATGTTTCCCCTGTGTCTCTGCGGTTTTTCTGTGGGTATTCTGGATTCATCCTACATTCCAAAGACGTGTGTTAGCTTAATTAATGTTTCCACGAAAGTGTGTGCTTTACGATGGATTGGTGTGCTGTCTAGGGTTTTTCTTGCCTTGTACCATGTGGCACCAGTTTTTCTGTGACCCTGACTAGGAACAAGCTGATAATATGAATTATTTTTTTACTATTTCCCAGTTTGGTCAGTTCTATTCGCCATTCTCACAACATACCCGTGCAGAAGAAATGACAAATCCGCAAAGGTAGAAGGGGGACGAATGTTTTTGGGAGACTTTAGGGGCAAGAATGAAAGAGTGGACTACACTTGTTATGTATATACACCACCTTTTGACTTGCCAGTGTTTAAATAGTCTGCAGCAGGGGTGTCTGTAGACATGTATGGTGTGGTGGACTTTTGCATGTAGAGTGCCTCTTGAATAAAAATTAACCTCAGAATGTCTCTTTTAGACTAGAGTAAAGAGAATAAGGTGGACCACAGTGGTTCTTTTTATAATTTCCATCAAGCTCCACTGATATAAATGTTATCCAATGGCTTTCAACAGTCACCGAGCCAAGTCCTTGTGACTAAAAATATCTCCTTTTAACACAAAGGTTATCACACACCATCTTTTAACTAAAGTTCTCTGTCCAGTGTTGCCCTCTGTCAGACATGGCCTGTGCAAAACCTGAGCAAACTGGATGCACACTTGGAGAGAACACTAAACTGCTAAACTTGCAAGACTGCCTCCAGATTGTGATCCATTAGCACAGAGTTGTGCTAGCAGACATGTTGCAAAGTTCAAGGAAAGCTTTGACCTTTGAGGAGATCAACTCATGAAGATGAGTGACTGCTCTCCCGGCCAGTTATCTGAGACAATGCAGGACAACTGCATGAGCACATCATTAAGGCATATAAACACAGTTTCCTTTGTTTGTTCACTGGGTTAAAAGGCAAAGGTTTACGTAGTGGAGATAATTGTGGACATACTGAAAGCTTTTGATTTGCTTTATTGAATTATTTATGATAAATCAGTGCTATGTGCAGGCTGCCCCAAGTAATGCCATTATATTGACTTTTGAAAGTTTCCGCCCGTATGATACAGATCCAGTCAAACATGTCAACTTTAAAGTATACTTGGATTGGATGCTGCTTCATTACTAAGTGTATATAAGATTTTAGAAGTGTGTATGGGTCACTGTTTAAAGGGAGAAAAGCACTGATAGGAATGACAGCATTTATTACTCAGTACTACTAAATAACTTTTCTATTCAAAAACAGTGACAAACAGCTAGACAGCTTTCATATTTATTTTTTTAAAATATCTTAATTGTTTCTTTTCATTAGCATCCATTTGGCGTATATTAAGGGCAAGTCAGATTTTTTTTCCGTTTGTGCATTTTCAGTCGAGAAACTGACCTTTAATCGACAAATGAATTATTTGGATTATTTCTTTTGCTTAAAGGCAGTTACAACAGAAATAACTGAAGAAAGGTCTGCCTATATTGTGGGTGGTGAACATCCCTAACCAAAGCAAGCCCCATATGGCAGTTGTTCCCATCCCCCGTTCTCTCATACACACAGAGGTCTGATTATCTCTGTTCCTTCTGTTCAGTCTACCAGATGCAACACATGGTGCACAACCCCCTCCATATACACACACCCACACACACACACACACACACACACACACACGCACACACACAAATCCTTATCAAGTTAGAAACATGGTAATTAATTAAAAAAAGAACAAGTAAGTTTATTACTATATGACGCAACCTGCCTAATGCCTGTGCACTAAAAATATATTTTATTTTCTTACTTCAAAAAGTCATTAAAAACAGTATTGGTCTAACTGGATGTAGTAAAACCCATATAGAAAATTCCTGCACCAAATATGCTTTTAAGTAAATAAATGACATTAAATTGCATTAGATTACAGCAGTGTTACTCTGCTAGGGAAATTGGTAGAATGTTGATAATAAGTCTTAAGGGAATTGCTTTTAGCAACAACACGTTGTTGTCTCTAATTTTCTTTTCTTGAACAAGACCGCCTGAAAGCTGAAATTAATGCTCATCATTGGATGCCAGAACTGATTGGGTGAAGACAGCAGTGATGAGTCACATACAAGGCAAGACCCATTTAAAAATGGCTTGAGTGAGTTTAGTGTTGATTAAACTGAATAATACTGACTTCAACACCATTCAACAGTTCTGTGATGAAATATGCATTCTACTGGAAGATTGGAAGAGAGGTTTTAAACAGACACCCAAGTAAAGCATAGTTGGACAAAACTGCTTTATTTCTTCATGGCATAGATTCAACAAGGTGCTGGAATCATTCTTCAGGAAGTTGTCCGTTGTTGTTGCAGATTTGTCAGCACATTGCAGATTTGCGAATCTCCTGTTCCATCACATCCCAGAGGTGCTTTATTGGATTACGAGCTGGTGACCGTGGAGGCCATTCAAGTACGGTGCACTCATTGTCATTTTCACAAAACCAGTTCGAGATCATTGTAACTTTCTGCATATAAGATGGTGCATACAAGATGGTACACTGGAGTAAAATCTAGAACGAACATGGCCAACTTGAACATGGTGTTTAAATGATGTTAAAAAACAAAAGATCCCTCATACCATTACACCACAAGCCAGAAACCATTGATACAAGGCAGAACTGTGCCATATTTTCATGTTGTTTATGCCAAATTCAAACTGTACCATCCAAATGTTGCAGCAGAAATGGAGAAGTCTTTTTACAATCTTCTACTGTCCAATTTTTTTGCAGCCTGTTCTTAGTTGACAGAACTGGCATGATTGTGTCTTCTGCTGTGGTCCATCTGCTTCAAGCCTCGGTTGTAACGACTAGTTATATGAGGCTATGAGGTTATACGTTAACTTTTTATCAGCTCGAACCAGTCTGGCCATTCTCCTCTGACCTCTGGCATTAACTGGCATTTTTTCCTCCCACAGAACTGCTACTCCTTTTATTTATTTAAAGGATATTTTCTCCTTTTTGGTCTATTCTCTGTAAACCTGTGAGAAAATCCCAGTAGATGAGCAGTTTTTGAAATACTCAGACCACCCCGTCTAGCACCAAAAGTGCAAAGTTACAGAAATCACCTTTTTCCCCTATTCTGATGCTCGGTTTAAACTTTAGCAGCTCATCATGACCATAAAGTAATAAAGTTGCCAGTGAGTGTATACAGCATTTGTCAGTTTCAAATGACACATAAATGTTACAGGTAACATAAAATCAAAAATCTATGCAGGCGTTTGTAGCGAAACCCTGGACGATTGGAACCCGAAACCTGCTTTACTCATTTATACATTTCTCTATATTCTCCGTTTTAAATGCTGTTATTTCTTCATCAGGATGCACACAAAGCCAATGTGGTGTGTTACAGACGTGAGGCATGGATTTCAAAGAAATAACTTCACACTCTGCTCTGCTTCTATCAGTGCACCAGACTGGGCTCACATTTGCATACAGCTGTAGGGTGTGTGTTTGTGGTGGCCTTTGTCTTGAGGAGAGAAGAAACCAGCTGCCAGGCCCTAACCCCCACCCAGAAGGTCAAAGCTCATGAAATGCTTTCCCATGATAAAGTGCAATGAAATTCCTTCATAAGGCCATGTGTACCATGGTAATGTTTGTACATTATTCTATATAATGATTACATAATTAACTTGAAACTTAAATCCTGAAATTTCAGATACACATGCCCATGTCATGATTAAAGCTCTACGGAAGACCATTGCTCTCAGGCAACAAACTCTATTTTGTTGTCACACTCATATTTTTAATTAAAGAAAACAACAAAATATTATTACAATGGTGCCAGACATTTCTGGAAAAGATCAAAATGAAGAACTGAAGTGGATGCAATTTGTTTTGATGAAGATTTTTTAAATATGCCTTTCAGGAAGAAATGCTGCATGGGTCTGGGGCCAGGAAAAGAAAGCACAAATCCTTTTTACCTGCTTAAATACAAATAATGTAAACAAGTACACGTAATTACAGTATCTCACAAAAGTGAGTACACCCCTCACATTTCTGCACCCATTTCATTATATACATAACACTGAACATATGGCTTTGTTACACTTTGATACAAAGTAAAGTAATCAGTTTTGCACAACAGTGTAAATTTGCTGTGCCTCGAAATAACCACACACAACCATTAATGTCTAAACCGCTGGCAACAAAAGTGAGTACACCCCTAAATGAAATTTAGCCAAGAAATTAGCCATTTTTCCTCCCTTGGATCATGTGACTCTTTAGTGTTACATGGTCTCAGGTGTGAATGGGGAGCAGGTGTGTTAAATTTGGTGTTATCACTCTCACACGCTCTCAAACTGGTCACTGGTTCAACATGACACCTCATGGCAAAGAAATTGATCAGCCTGTCAGTGCTCCGATCATACACTGCATACTGTATCAAACTAATCTGCATAGCTGTCATCCCAGAAGCCTCTTCTAAAGACAATGCACAAGAAATCCTGCAAACAGTTTGCTGAAGACAAGCAGACTAAGGGCATGGATTACTGGAACCATGTCCTGTGATCTGATGAGACCAAGATAAACTTATTACTTACCAGTTGAGTACAAAAACAAGCGTGGTTAAAGGCCATCAACAATACAGTGTTCCCTCGTTTATCCGTTTAAATCGGCGAAGTAGGGACGCTATATTTATTTAAGTATTTATACACTGTTTTAGCCGTAGGACTTGCAGAACGTTTGGGTGGCATCGTATGATCGTTTAATGAATTTGGTCTATAATGAAACTTTCACAAACAGCGAACACAACACCGGAGATAAAAACTCGTCATGTCGGCAAGTAGCGACTCAGGCGGCCGATGCTCTAGTCATACTTCTCGTTTTTGGTGAGTATTCATCCGCTGAGTAAATACGCTATTTACTAGAAGTTGTAATAATTTATGATTTATAACATTCCTTAATTGTAAAAATTTATATATTTGATATATTTGTATAAATTTTGTGGGTTTTTTTAAATGTAAAAGTTCAGGAAAAAGCCGCGAAACAGCGAAAATCTACAATATATTTTTTCCATTTAAATTTCTCAACCCACGATGCACCGAGTCAGCGAAAGGTGAACCGCGAAGTGGCGAAGGAACACTACTAAAATAACATATTTTTGTACGTAATTTAGGACTACAAATAATAGAGTAACACGTTCATTATGAACATTTGGCACAGTGTCAAACCTGAGAGTCCTGGGGAGATTCAGCTGTACAGAGACTTGCATTAAACCTCGGATAATATTGTACCTCAACCTCAGTTCACGGAGGCCGTTGAGCTGAATCAGGTGTGTGAAATAAAGCTGAATACTGAACACTGTTGTGCTTTTACTAGACTAAGACACTGTGTATGGCACTGGTCCCAGTCTTTTGTGAATAACTGAAAGCATCTTTGTTTGCATACCCTGAATCAAACATGATGTAACTTGTTTCAGTTGCGTACTTTGGTTTCTGTGGGGAAACTAGCCTTTTATGCAAAAAAGACAAATATTGTTCTGTGAAACGCACATGATGGATCCCGCACCATCCTGACTGCACACGCGATGATGCTCTCGGGTAAGGAAATGCAGGCGGATTCATCACTCTGAAGAAAAGCTACAGCTCCAGAGGTCCCAAGAATGGACTCCCCCTAGAAGACTGTGCATGTTCCGAGTGACCGTATGGATGTTCTCTAGATACCTCCTAAAACTTTCATAAAAGTTCCTGCTAAAATCTCTAAAGTGAGTGAGTGAATGTGTACCAGTGAAGCACATACTGTATATTCCCTCATCACTTTATTAAACGCATTTAAAATATACTGTAGGTGCAGTTCTAGAATTTATAGTTCTAGAATTACAGACTGTAGTCCATGCGTTTCTCTACATACTTTATTTGTCCCTTTTACTCCATTCTCTAAAGGTAAGGACACAGATCCAGATCCACAGGACCAGCACTGGTCAGGTACTATTTGGGTGGTGGTTTACTCTCAGCACTTTAGTGACAATGATAAGGTGCTGGTATGAGTGAACCAGAAACAGCAGTGCTGCAGGAGGTGTTTTTTAAACACATCAGTGTCACTGCTGGACTAAAAATGGTTGGTTCAAAAAACAAAAATGTTCAGCCACCAGTATCTTGTGCGCACTGATGAAGGATTAGACAGCTAACACAAGATGGAATAGTATGTTAGATGTGTCTAACGGAGTGTACAGAGGATGAACACAGCATATTAAAAACTCATAACACCACACACACTAGCACCACATCAGTGTCACTGCAGGGCTAAGAATGATCCATCTTTACTGATCTTTACTGACCAGCCTTAGCAGTACACTCCATTTATCCCTCCAGTGAAGCTGCAGTTTGTTGCACTGTCTGATACAAAGTCATTTCATATAACAAATCTTATTTTACCTTTGTAAAATACATTACTGCAAATAATATCTTAACGGCACTGACAGTAATGTTCCTGGTTCCTGATCGACAGTTGGTACCCAATAACTGGCTCAAAATAAAATGATTTTCAAGGACGTTTGCCTAATGATCTTTTGAATGGTTGCAAGTTTGTGTCATAAACACCCACACATGCACAGGCTTCGATGAAAAAAAAGTTTTTATTAGTTCTGTTTCTGGGATTTACAAGCAGGCTGCACTATTCATTGTGAGGAGCTTGTTTTATTTTAATGCCATGCATTACCTTTTGGCTTTACACATGGCCGAAAGTTTATTGTGGTACCATGGTCAATCACACCTAGGACTTATTCCTAGAGCATCAAGGAAGATCTGTATTTTGGTGCAGTTTTGACATTTAGTGGACCGCTTATGTTCTCCTAAACAGTCTGTATTTTTTGCATTCTGAAATTATATGCAAAAACAACTGTCACAAGCTGACGGGGGTTCTCCCTTTAAGAGGTGCTGGTGAGTTTAGAATGACCCATCTGACATCTTGTCCAAAGTGTTTGATCAATTCTATCGTTACATTAATGTTTATGGCATGTTAATCATTGAAATTTGATCTGCCACAGGTGTTTCATGTAAGATTGTATTGCCAGTTTGAGATCTACAGATGCTTTGATGTTCATTGGTAGTATAGCTTTGGTGTCAGCTTATTCATTCCCTTGTATGCCAGTGTGGCTTCAGATCAAAAACATTTTTATAACTTCTAACAGATTAGGTTTTGAATTTTGTCTAATATATTACTGATTACCAGATGCTTATGGGTTATAGACTCCAGGGCTTGAATATATGATTTGCGGCCACCTTATTGATAGAACTCTTTGATTCTCCTCAATATATTCCAGGACCATTGCTATGGCTGTTGCTTTTACCTTGAAGCTGGCACTCCACTTTGGTAATTCAACGATCCTAGGCCCTATGGCCGCTGTAACACAGTCAAGACATTTACAGCATTTTGCCCAATTCAGAGCAACTTATAATTAATATGGTCTTACAATCCAAGCAATTTTGGTTTAAAGGCCTTGCTCAGAGACACAACTGGAACAAAGGTGGGATTTGAACCCTGGACCTTAGTCCAATACCTTAACCACTAGATCACCACAGTCCCTTACACATTAGGATTCATCCGTGTAGAATAAGGCATGTTTAAAATACATTTTTCTGATATGGGTCATGATGGTACATGATTGGGTGCGTTGCTTGCATGCCGTTTCTTGTCAAATCCATGATAATCTGGGGTTTCATCATGACCAAACTACAGCACTGCAGTAAGATAGCTCTGTTAGATCCTTTCATTTGCTAAAAAAAATCCAGCAAGAATAATTAAAAGAAACATTTCTGTAAAATCTGAATTACTGTAGGAAAAGACCGATTTCAATGGCACCCCCATAGATTTTGGCACCCCCTCTAGGGTTTGTTTTCACCTTGCGCCCTCTGCTGCTGGTTAGGCTTTGGCTCTTGGCAAACCCGAATTAAATTAAGGGCTTGAGAAGATAAATGAATTATGAGTAAACGAACTATGAAATGGAAGACAAAAAAGGAAAACACAAATTGCCAAATAACCACATTTTTTTTATATTTCCTTTCAAACAGCTTGTATTCTACTGCATAAGGAAACACACACTTTTGTTTCAAACAGCTAATGCTGCATTATGAGAAAGCATAATATAGCCAAATGTAATATGATACAAAAAGTCCTTATAGATCTATGTTAATAATAAACAAGACTAAGAAACTAGACTCGATTACAAAATGTACTACATAGCCTTAAAATTTCACACAGTTCTATTTTTGGAGGATAAAGGGGAGAAAAGCCAAGTTTGACAGAAGAAAAACCACAATATATTAACATGAGTGTGTCTAAAGACAATCTGTAGGGTAACTTAAATAACCAAAGGAACATAATATTTAAAGGGATCTCCCAGGCAGCAGCATTACACAATTAGAAAGCAAAAACCTCTCTCTGTAGCTCCTCTTTTTTGTTCTCTCTCTTCCACACACACACACAAAGAAACCTATTGCTATGTTTAAAGTAAAACCCGTGGAGTTTTTTTTTGCACCCACAGCTTAAAGCAGCTTTGCAGCAAGTTACAACACCTGAGGCTAACAGCAGGCATCTGTGTGTTTAAATGCATGACCAGTGTGTGCTGACCAAACTACTGAAAACATTCATGATTGAACCTGGTAGTCGTGTTTGAACTAGAAAACAGGTGAACGTCAGCGCACGTGTAGTAAAACATGACGTGTAGAGTCACACAGCGAGTCTCTCTCTAGCAGTAGTTTTGACACTTATCAGTCACGAGTTCAGCCAGTAAGTTTGGATGCACTGATACAAAAACAGAAATGCGATTCTGCTCAGGTGTGTAGAAAGAGACAGTCAATTCCTTTAAATTATTGAGTTCTTAGTAGAAACAAGTTGTTACTCAGATAAGACCAAATTCCAATACAGTATTGCTACTTCTTTAGATCACACACACAAGGGCAAACCGAGGGCTCATCATCAGGGCTCATACACTTGACATGCCATTCGTAAAAAGCGTGGCGACACTGAAGCAAGACGACCCAGTAAAAATCTACAGTCTCGTTCAGATTCCGTTTAGATTGTCTCACAAAACCATTTCTTACCCTGTGTTCACACAGGCAGCGGAGTGATGAGAGAACACGTGTTCAAATGGTCATTCATTTTTAATGAAGAGTGCCGTGTCTGTTAGCAACGGAACAAGGCTGAACGGAGTTCAACCTCATAAAATGATATGACTGACAATAACCAGTGGGGGATGAGCACAGTGGAATGTGCTTGATTTATCCTATAACAAAATAATCCATTTTGGATCCAAGATATACATTCACCTGTTACTTTATTAGAAACAGCTCCTAGTTTCTACACTCACTGTCCATTTGATCAGTTCCACTTACCATACAGATGCAGACTATAGTCCATATGATACTCTGTATGCTTTATTCGACTATTTTACTTTGTTTCCTAATGGTCAGGACCCCCACAGGACCAACACAGATCAGGTGCTATTTGGATGGTGGATCATTCTCAGTGCAGCAGTGACACTGATGTGGTGGCGCTGTTAGTGTGTGACGTGCTGGTAGGAGTGGATCAGACACAGCAATGCTGCTCCATTAGACTATCTAACATATTGCTCCACCTTGTAAAGTCAGAGACCTAAGCTAATTTATGCTAGTCATTCTCTGATCTGTCCTCAAATGATGCTGGTTTCTGGTTGCTGAGACTATTTTCAGTCTAGTAGTGGCACTGTGGCATTCAAAACCTCCATCAGCACTAGCTCAACAGACCTTTAACACAACCACTACATCAGTGTCACTGCAGTGCTGAGAATAATCCCCCACCCAAATAGGATCTGATATGTGGGGGTCCTGACCATTAAAAGTAAAGGAGAGAAACAGATGGACTACAGTCTGTAATTGTAGAACTACTAAAAGCTTCTATATGGTAAGTGGAACTGATAAAAATCGAGTTCAAAAACAAGAATTTGTAGCTAATAAAGAAATATGTGAGTGGAGATGGGTAAAAAACAACATATAATGTACTAGCTAGAGATCTTGGATCTTGATGGTGTCACTTTCACATTCTTAGCCATAACAACAAAAAAAAGACCATGGAGCAGAGGATGAACTAAGAAACAGGTGTAAGGAATCAATACAATATGTGAATGGGATGCCAGCAGTACAGGGTCTGGGGCAGAGAGAGTAAGAAAGCCTACACAATTATAAAAGGTAATAGTAAAGTAATTAAAAATGCTTTTGCAAAAATACAGTGCAGATGTGTTCATTTTGAGCAGCAGCAGATCAACAGCGAAAAGGACTGCCAAGCATTTTAAAAAATGCTTTTGTGTTTTTGGCTCAGCTTCAATATTGGCAAATGCTTTTTTTTTTTAATTGTCCCACTATCCAGCTACATTGATAAGCAGTGATGAATGCTAAACTAAAGCTAGACAAGATTCAAATGCTATTCTACTATATTAAATATAGTGACATAACTGCATTCTGCAGTATGATAGCTTGCTGTCTGCTGAACTGCAGTCTATGTGAATATGAACTACTCAAAAGTGTGTGTGTGTGTATATATATATATATATATATGTATATATATAGAGGGAGAGAGAGCGAGAGAGAGACTGGATATTTAAATGTTGACAAACCTATGACAAAACCTGTGCAGATACATAGATACTGCTAGCAATGAGTGTCTATGGCAGGCAATAATCATAACCAAGCAACTGGTGTTTGAGTCACAAATGGCTATTAGTGATGAGTGAAGAGAGATTTGGGTGACCTGAAGCAAAAAGTTGCTGCGAGTGTGAACGAAGGGTAAGAAATGATAATTTTTTCTGAAATGTCATCAAACCATTAATAGTTCCGCAACATTTAAGACACTTGATGCAGGGCTGCACGATTTGGCCAAAAAGCCACACTGTGCTCACTCTGACCAAAATTGCAATATTGATTTGATAAACAGTTAATATTTTAGATAGTCACATACTCATCAAAGAAAAACAATAAATAAAGACAGAAAGACAGCATTTTAAAGAGTTTGTCAGCTGCACTTAAAACACACAATATGGTGCATCTTTTAAATTGGACACAGGGGTGGACAAATCCTAAATGATATGGACTGAAATCAAAACGGTCAAAATCAGTACAAGGAATTAGATCTCAGTCTCCATCTGATCCGCACAGAGCTCATGCTTAAATATGACCTAGAAAGTGTGCTAGCAAGTGTCGCAGCATTCTGTAAATGCTTTTTCCAGTTGGTCGTTACAACTGAGTGTTACCAGGTACGTGCAATGCCAACAACGAGCGGTTTTGGACCTAGTTTCATATATTTTAATCTGATTAAAGTACAGTAGCATTCAAAAAATCCTTACAAAAACACAGTTTATCACTACAACCACAGAATCGGAAACTGGATCATTAACAGCTCAATGAGATCAAATACCAACTAAAATATACAGCAAATACAGTATTGCAGATCCCACTAGTATTACTTAATAAGCCACCACTTCACATTCTGCAAAATAGTGGAGGCATAATGCAGGCTCAAATGACATCTTTTGTAACAGTTTGGCAAGCTTACATGCTCGCTCACTCCAATTCAGGATCACATGTGGCCAGGGACTAAACGGCAGCACAGGGCAAAAACCTATATGCTAGTCAAAGAGAAACAATAATTTTTAACGCTCAAATCTAAGTGCAATCGGAGGCTTTCAATATTTGGATCTTAATTTCACTACAAACTTGAACTGTGCTGACATATAGTACAGCTCAGACTATGTTTCGGCTCAGACTCAGACCAAGCTCAGACTTGGTGTGGATCGGGACAAATGCAAAAGCCCCCCATATTACCTCCAGATATTCTAGTCATTTTGGTAGGCTAGGGTCTGGAGCCTAACCCACAACTGAATGGGCACAGGCAGAGGAACCACCTGGTCTGGTCCAATCGTAATTCGTAATTCCATTTATGTTTCAAGTTCTAGCAAGGATTTGAACCCAGGTCCACCAGAACTGCTGTTTATATTAGGCGACTCATCACTAAGTCACTAAAGCTGCATGCATTCTGTTTCGCCCCAATTTATCCTTGTCATAGCACCACCAACCTTCATGTTAAAAGTCAGGGTTTCAGTCAGCAGTCATCAGGAACTTTTATTTTCAGTAACCTTTATAGAATATATCTAGCAGAAATAATAGTTTTTGTAATAGTAATTGAAAGTAAGGTGAAGATATTTTCTTATACTTACAGATATAGGGGACAGAAAAACACCATCATGCCAGAACCTTACTAGGTCTCTTGTCCACAAAAGAAAAAGCAAATACAAACCAAAAAACAGACGACGTCTGCTTATGGTTACTGATTTGTCCACCCCTGTTTTAATTAGTGAAATCTTCCAACTGATTGCTATTAACATGAACCACATGAGATTACTCTACAAAGCAGAGAAGAGGACGACGTTCTTTGCCTGGAGACCTGCATTTGTATTTATTTAAAAAATATAGAAGTCGCAGCCTTTTGCACTTACACATGATTATCTAATAATTAGGATTTATTTCAATTAACTGGGCAGCCCCAACTCAAACCTAAACTGTACGTATGAGTGCATAGAGTGAGATCACAGCAGGTATTTGTGTCTGTCTTCATCCAGTGTCAGATCCACCACCTCAGGGGCCGGAGCCCAGTCAGACTGAGTAGACACCGCTGTCCAAGTCGGCATCGTAGACTGCTTCCACGCTGACAGGGATTGGATGACTCCGCCTCTCGGAAACCGGGACACCGTACTGAAAGAGATGTCATGGAAAAAAGTGAGGCCAACATTTACATGCAAATAAAAAAATACTACACCCATAAAACTACTGACCTAACTCCACCCGAGTGAGCCCTGTAACTCAGGAACCCCTGGAGAGGTCTACAGTTTAGTGCCAGACTGTCTAGCGACCCTTTACTGATCATAGGGAGACCCGTTCAAGGCCTGGGGTACCCAGTGCTGCCTGGCGGTTAAGGTACTGGACCATGGACCAGAACGTCCAGGGTTCAAATCCCATCTCTGCCAAGCCGCCGGTTTGGGTGTTAGGCAGGTGTTATGACTGATCGGTGTACATAGATACAGTTTGATATCACAAAAACATTTAAAATATGTGCTAAAGATTTAGCAGATTAATATAATCTAGTAGTTAATTACACAATGATTAGCTAATAAGTATGTAACAAAACATGTTTTGATTCAGCTTATGATGTTCATTTTTCAATTTTTGTTTGATAAGACATTCAAATAGCATTCCTTTTTCATTTCTGAACTGTGAACATTTTTTAAACTAAAAATACAATGCAATTTAAATGCATAATTGTTCTTCCCTAGAGTCACAATACCTTAAATACGAGTTAAAATTCATTTTTCATTTTTAAAGAATAACAATTCGAAATAAAGTCTACTTTTTGTACTGTATTAAAAAATGCTTCAAAAAATTGTTAACGCTACCCCAAACGTAAAAAAATTAAGTGCTGTCTAAAGCTGGAAAATCAAAGAAAACAAATATCACTGAGCTTAACTCTGCTTTCAAAAATCCCCAATCTCCAACTTACCAGTTTCCAATGGAAGACACACATATGTAAAATGTGTAAAAATGCTGTTGCATTAGATGGTATAATTGAAAAAATGCATGTCATATCTCCACAATGCACATTACATTTTTTTAATGGCAATGCAAAATGTCATGATGTATCATTACACTCCTACTAGCTACTAAAAATGCTAAATGTTTTGTATCTAACCTGGCATTTTCCTGTACTCCGACAATCTCCACTTCACTGTCAGACAAGGCCAGGCTCACCTGAGGAGGTTCCACTTCCACTGGACCTATAATCAATAAAACAAGAACAAAATATTCAGCAATGTTTATTACACCGTAGGCTATACAGTTATTTTGGTTTGACCATTAAATGAATGTTACAGTGAAATAAAAAAAGCAAGAGAAAATGAACATAGGTTTTTCTATTAACTTTTGAACAGTCAGAATCTCAAACACCACACTTTTTTTATCATCAGTGAATTAAAAGGCGAATGGCATGAATTTATCGATTTAAGTGAAGATCAGTAAACCAAGTGCTCAGGTAAGTGTTTCAAATGAACAAAAAAACCCCCCCCCAAAAAAACCCCAAACAAAATTCACTTGTTCTTTTTTCATTAGTATTTATTTTGCCAGTACTCCAATGATAAGGAGTTTACTTTGTCACTCTTTACTGTAAACTACTGCTGTAAGAAACCTGAAATATGAATAATAATTACCATTGTGTTTGTGATGATCGACTTTAAGTTCCAATATCTACAGCAATACAATATAGTCCCGTCATGCTTACACTCCTTGTTGTCCCTCAGAAATATAAAAATTCTTAAGTAGCCAAATACATTTTTTTAATTTAAAAAATATTAAACAACTTGAATAGTTTCTAACAGCCAAACAATATAGGAAAACAATATTACAAATTATTAAACTATTATTAAGTTATTAACTGTACCATAGATTTTCATTGTTCAAACTGTTCAAAGATTAGTTTATTCTGCTGTCAATCCCTGCACGAGCATTCTGAGAATCTCAGAAAAAAAAGAGTCAATTGGCTGGGAAAGCTAATAAAAGGACTCCACCAATCCACAGAGGTTGTGTACAAATGGAGGAAATTCAAGACCATTGTTACTCTCGCACATACTAAGAGCAAGGTGTGAAATAGTTTGCAAACCCCCAAAATAATCAAGTTAACTTGTAAGCAACTAAAGGTCTCTTACATTGGATAATGTTAATGTTCACGTCCACCGCCAGGTTGCAAAAAGAATAATACCACCCCTATGCAGTAGGGAAAGGCCAGAAGTCTCTAAAAAGTCTCTATTATGGATGGATGAGAATATTTAGGCTTACATTAGAGGATGAAAGAAACACTGCACTTCAACATAAAACCCTTATCCCATCTATGAAATGTGGTAAGAGCAGTGTCAAGAAGTGGCTTGCCAGCATTGAGGGATCAACTGAATTCTAAATAATAGCACATTAAAGCAGACAGAAATCAGCACTATTCATGAATCTCAAGACAGTGTTGGCATTTTGCAAGACTCTAAGCAAACACTTGTTCTACTTGTTTCTAGTGTAAAAAAGGAATTAAAAATGACCAAGTCACAATCCCTAATTCAAGCATTACAACATCCCAGAGCTGAAGCTGTTGATTAAGGAGAATAACTTAAACAAGCACAATGCTGTTGTTGTTTTTGTTTAATAATTGTTCTTCCATTCTTTATACCTGATCTTTCATTTAATTCTATTTATATTTTTCACTTTTTTCATTTTCACGCTTCTTCATTTTCAGCAGAGAAACTGTTTTGAAGAAACGCCCATCGTGTCTTATTTAATCTAATTTAACTTTGTCAACTGACCTGTGTGTGTGTGTGGCTGCTGCTCATGTTCGGAGTTTGTATCTGACACATCGTAGTGCCCAATGACTGCTGGCCCCACTGCAAAACAAAAATGCCCAAGTTTTTCATTTACTTCCACAAAACCACAAAATAGTCTAAAATTTACCGAAATATTGCACATTATTTTATCTCTTTATTCTGTTCTCCAATGGTCAGGACCTCAGAGCTCAGGTACTATTTGGGTGGTGGATCACTTTGAGCACTGCAGTGACACTGATGTGGTGTGTTAGCATGTGTTTTCCTGGTACGACCGAATCAGACGGAGCAATGCTTCTGGAGTTTTTAAAAACACTAAACTCACTCAACGTGCACTCTTTTAGACACATCTACCATAATATTCCATCTTGTAGATGTAACGTCACAGAGTACCTCATCTGTGGTTGCAGTTTGTGTTAGGCATTGCCTCGTCCTTCATCAGTGCTCAGCAGATGCTGCCAATACCATGCTTGTGACTGGAAAATTTGGTCAGTGGACAATATTCATTCCAGCCGTGGCACTGTGGTGTTTACAAACTCCAGCAGCACTGTTTCCTGCTAAGGAAGTGCATGTCTATTGTAGGTACAATTTAACTGTGAGAGAAAAAAATCCACAAAATCACATCATACGATTCTGAAATAATTAATTTGCAAGTTTATTGCATGAAATGAGTATTTGACCACCGACCAACCAGCAAGAAGTCTGGCTCTTGCAGATCCGTTTTATTTTCCTTTTCTTTAAGAAGCTATTCTGCACTCAGTACCTGTAATTGCACCTGTTTGATTTTATTACCTGTATAAAAGACCGCTGACCACACAGTCAATCACACTCCAATCTCTTCACCAATGCAAAGACCAAAAGAGCTGTCCAATGACACAAGGGAGTAAACTCTAAACCTGCACAAGGCTGGGATGGGCTACAGGACAATAGAGAAGCAGCTTGTTGAAAAGGCAATCAAGAGAGTAATCAATTAACCTAACATGCATGTCTTTGAACTGTGCGAGGAAACCGGAGTGCAGATATTACAGACCTCTACATTCATTGTAGGGGGGGAAAACTAGCAAAGTCGGCAGTGCAACAAATACTTATTTGCATGTGCACACTTACACTTCTCTTTTCAATTAAATACACATGTAAAGCAAAAGTTTAAGAAAACACACAAGACAAGAAAACACGAAATCATCCTTTTTAATTTAATTCACAGACTCAAATGGGAATTTGGCTTAGCATCTAAAGAAAATTAACTTGGCAAACAAGAAATTGGTTCATTCCTCCCAGCAGATTTTTCATGCCGAAGCTCACTAGTACATTGAGGACATATGCTTATTATTTTCAGGTACAACAGGCCGTCTTCCTTCTTATAACCATTGTGTGTATATGTAAACATGTTTTTATTAAATACATTTATCAACTGCTAAATGATTCGAATATAAACTTCGAATATAAAGTGAATTTGAGCATACAAAATGCAACACGTGTCTGAGTATAGTGTGTGTTAGTAATCCAGTTATTATAGTAGTATAACATCACAGTGCAGATAGTCATGCATTATCAGTTCTCATATTTGCAGTTTACTACATGCATGTGACAAAAAGTCAAGTCAAACCAAAATTTCAATTCAGGTCCTTCGTTAAAATTCAAGTTCATTCTAACATAAGCTGCAAGGCCTTTTGGACTGGTGTCTCACCAGCCCTTTCACCCAGGGTAGGGTTGACTGTACCCAAGATCTAGAGGTAAACTGACACACAAATTTATCAAAATTGCCACGCAAGACACACCAATAGCCACAGAAGCTGGTGCTTTAAAACATCACAGTGAAGAACAAACATTTTATGTAAACTATTATTTTGGCTGGGACAAGATTTCCAAACATATCTTTTGAATTCCATTACCAGAGGCTGTCTGTAATCATAACATACCACCAAGCTGGACATGCCTGCTATATAACCGCTTTATGAAGAAATCAATTTCTCTGCCATTATGACTCTTCAGAAAGGATTTTACCTGCCATTATCTCTACACATCAACAATATTTAGAATCTCTCCAGACACAAATTTGCTGGTACAGTGGTTAGAGCACAGGACTGACCCAAAAGTTAAGGGTAGTAAGAGTAGTCAAGCTGCCACAGTTGGGCCCTTGAGCAAGGCCCTTAGCTCTCATTTCCTATCATGAAATGTAATATCAAGTGTAAGTCACTCTGGGTAAGGGCATATTCTGAATACCATATATGTAAGTGCACAGTCACCTGAAATTGACAGTGGCAGACCAAAATCACAAAGGTGGTTCATATAAGCCCTCTCTGGGCGATATTAAAAGCAAATGGGTTATTGTGCTAACTGCCTCTTACACACGTTGCTACTTTAGGATTTTATTTCCGTCAACAGCAGTCATGTCTAATTTTCTTTCTCCCCCTCTGAGAAAACGGCAGGTAGGTTTACTTGGTGATTTAGTGTTTTAAATGAATCAAATTGCCACTGCATTATTTAACTGAAGTGATTGCAGGCAAGCCGGGACAGTGATGATACGATACATAAAAAGCTATAAAATAACATTTTAATAACATTTACAGGTCTAAGTCATTCAAGCTACTTTTCACACTATATGGACAAAAGTTTGTGAACAAGCAAAAAAGACATCTAAAACACCCCGGTGTTGCTATAGCAGTCTTCTTTCTTCTAAGAGGGTTTTCCAGTAACTTTTAGAACATGAATGTGGTATTAAACAATAAGCCCTGGCTCACTTTTGACATGCCAGTACACAAGGTGTCTTTTGGAGTCAAGGGCAGGTTTCTGTTTAAGCCAGTCAAGTCTGCAGTCAAAGTTGCCAGACCAGTTTTCTAAGGACTTGAGGATATTCAGTACAACTGACTTCTGTTACTCTTTGTCTATGGAGAATCCAGAAACGTACGCTTTATATTATGCATGTCTTCCATGGAGCGTGTTAAAATAGCAGAGCTAAATAATAAGACGTGATGCCCACAAACGCACCATGATAAGATGTCTTATAGGTCTTAGATGCCCCAGTCAGTTGACTTGGGTTCATAGGCAATGCAACTCACTAACTCATCCTGTGGGGAATTTCACTGCCATTTAAATTCTGGAGTTTTATTACTGATAATACAAGTTAAAACTAAGGCTAAAGCTCTGTAAAACTAACTATTAACCAATGACTTATCGTTCTTTATGTGTATCTATATAAATAGTACAGATTCATACATGGAGTTCTTCTATGGTATAGTCCCTAATGTGCATGAATATATGATTAAATAACCTCTAAATGCCATAGCACTCGTGGCATTTAAGTGAAGTGGAGTTTTGTAAAAGTACATTTTAGGATACCTGCTACGTTTGGAATCTGTTGTATGTCAAGATGTTTCTTGTGGGCAGGGATGCGAGTTGATAAATTACCATGTTATAGCTGTGTGTAAATAACAGAAAACCATGACATTACTAGTAAAGGTGTGGGTGAAATGGTGGATCAGTGGGTAGCACTGTTGCCTCATAGCAAGAAGGTCCAATCTCAAGGTGAAGTGGCCTGGCTCCGGGTACTCCGGTTTCCTCCCACAGTCCAAAGACATGCATGTTGGGTTAACTGATTACTCTGAATTTCATTGACGTCAGTGTGTGAAGTGAAAACATCTCGAGAGAACATATATGTGCATATATGTGTGTATTGTGTGTGATATAACTGTGCGTGCGTGTTGCTGAAATGGCCACAGATGCAAAGTGACAAAGTAAACCAAATAAACAAACTACTAAAGGTGTTGTACTTTTGCCTGAACTTTTCGATTTGGTAAGAAAAACGTTCAGAAAATAAGCACTATTTCATAAATCCTACCCTAATGCACAATCATTTGCACAGTACAGTGTTCAGATTGAATTTGCTGGAACTGACTAATTAGCTTTTAGTGCTAAACATTCTTAAATACCAGCACACTAACGCTTGTCTAGTTCTTATTCTGGGGCATGTCTTATTGTTGAACTAGAGCATGCTGCATTTATTACCCTTGAACTTTAGTAGTCTAGTCCAGACTGCATGAAGATTAGACAGGGGAGATTAGAGACTTTGTGAGGATGTAGTTAGATGGACAGAGAAGAAAGAGGAAAAAAAGAGGTAAAAAAAAAAACAAACAAAAAAAAACAAAAAACGAAGGTCTTGCGTAGCGCTACAACATGGCTATTAATAAATGTTCCAAAGAACAAAATTTGCTCAGCAGTTTTGCTCCCTTCCCTTTACACATTGAGCAGATTTGGGTCCAGGACACAACTACGAGTGGATTTCAGTGTAGGGGGTGTGGCTTCATCGTTGAGCTGCATGATCTGATAGGCCGTCTGAGGCTCCTGTGAGCTGTGACTCCGCCCCTCCGCATTGCCACCAAAGGCCCGGTTGTCATCCTCATCGGAATGGAGGCGGCTAATTCGCTCCATCCACGCGCGGAACCTTTCCTCTGTCCGCCTCTGGACGGCGACCACTCGTGTCAGCGCTTCCTCCAGGACTCCGCCCATTGCGTTTCCACAGCGGCCAGCTTAAAGACAGACGGCAGGTGCCAAGAACACACACACGTCAGGAACACACATGTGGAAGGTGGGGTAGGGAATGGTAGCTTTTACGGCGGTCATGCTGGCAGGCTTTCTGAGAGTCATGCAGCATTCTTGGGGCATTCTGGGAACTGTGTTGCATAACAGATGAGGAAAATGATGGAAAGAGCTTCTTGAACAACCTTCTGAAAAATCTAACACGTATGACTAAATAATCAAAAGTTCCCCTGTACAACACAGCATTGATATAAAAAAATGGTGAAAAAAAAAAGGCAGCAAGGAGTGGTGCAAATGCACGGACCCAACTATTGTACTGACAATAAGTAGAGGTTAGGGGTGTAACCATACATTCTGCTTATGATTTGTTTCCATTTACATTCAATTTTAATTTCTGAAGTGCAAACGGTGCAAAACAATGCATATTTACTTGAATATGTTTAAACTTCAGTCCCCTGCATTTAAAATCAGAGGTTAAATTGTAGATAAAACGTTCAGTTGTAGCTTGACTACAATCAATAATAGAGGGAAGATCATTTATTATTTCTGAAGAATAATTCCAAGCAGTATGTAAATATAATACACTTTTTATTCATTTTGAAGCATACCCTATCTTTTGTTAGAAGTATAGAAGGAATATTTAGTCTGGTGCAATTAAAAGAAAGTAGTTTATTTCATTAGAGCTTCATATTTTGTTAAAAACTGCAACTGCATTCAACGCCTAAATAAACAGAACGCAGGTAACATCAATCATTTCTGCATCGTGACACAACGTTACACCCCATTAGAAATTTGTACAAATTTGACTAAACCATTAAATATTAACTTGTGCCAACAAAGACTTGAACGCACAAATAAATTCTGAAAGCACAACAGAGGATCTGGTGAGGAACTGCGGGACAAAGCGGGGTGAACTAATACACTGGCGACTGTGATCTGAATCGGAGGTGTGACAAACAGTCTGGAATGAAAACAAATGCTGAAATCGGAGGTGGCACGTGTGACAAATTGTGATTAAAGCAAATATCCAAATCTAACCATTTAAAAATAAATGTAAGTGAAATTAATTGAATTAATAATGAAATTTTGTAAAAAGTAGAATGTAAATGCTTGTTTGATCATCACTGGGCAGCAGAGGTGCATTCTGAATCAAAGTTACAGCCATGTCGAGTCAGTCCATGAGCTCCAGAAACAGACAGGCGAGCAGTAATCACTGATCAGGTTATCTTTCTCTTTATGTGGCTTTCAAATAAAGTAATACAGCAAAGAAACATTTCGGCTGTCAGGTAAGTGTGTTCAATATTCTGGTTCAGGTTTGTTTTGGAGCATTGTGATACTTATAAAAAGTTAAGTCAGAGTGTTGTTTCCATTGCTGTTGCCGATATTCAGAGAGCCAGGTGACCAGTGGCCAATATAAAATGCTAATATCAGATTTAGAATTTTATGTTTGTGACTGATGAAAAGAAGAAGACGAGAACAAATGAGAAACCAGAAAACGAAACCAAAAATTAAGTTATTTAGGCTCGAAACAATTTTTAAAAAAATAAATAAAAAGATTAATTGCTGTTAACTACATTAAGCCAGAGAACTGTTTGTTTATTTTCATACCTGTGTTTTTCACACTTGCACATATATAATATAAAGGGTTTCTGAGAAACACCTAATACCTGAATGTAGGGAGGAGTGCTGTCCTCAGGATCTCGAAATATTACGCACGCTCACGATCGCACACGTGCACACTGATATGAACCAAACATTATTAATCTACTGGCAGTGACCATTAGTTAACATTAGTGGCACTGAAGTCAAGCATTTTTTAAAAAGTGAAATGTTCCTAATTACCATTGGCCAGAAAGAAGAGTTATTCCGGCAATATCTCCATATATGGAAAATGCATACATCAAGTCAATTGTGTTTATTACCACGTCTAGACGCAGATGCCAAGAAAATCCCTATCCACCTCTACACAACAGCATATAATATATTACTGATATTATGTCACTAAAAGTGATTTCAGACCCATTTAAAAGGACTCTGGATCCCACAAAATGATTCCACATGGCCGACGTCCTCGCTGTTAACTGCTGCTGGTCAAAACTGAACCTGGCTGCGCTGACTGGTGCAGAATAACGGAAAGTGTTTGTAATTCATTTCTAATAATTATTTTCATTTTTATTAATATTACTGTAAACACCTGAATTTCAGCCTGCCAATTGCAACCCCAACCACTTGAAAGTTCTAGAGTTTCATATTCCATCCCTGATTCCCTCACATGCCTCTGCTCCAGCCTTGTGCTGCTGCCATCTTTCAGAGATTTCTCACCCTGTCCCACGTTTTCTTAATCAGATCCTCTGCATAACCCCTTTGGCAAAAGTAGTCCCGGACACACGCCTTCAGAATTTGAGTGCATGCAAGACATTGTTCTCCAAGCTCCATTTGATCGCCATTTGACTACAATCTTAGGTTCAGGCCAACTCTAACCTTTTCTTCAGTCAAAAATGCTTTATTTTCTATAATGGAGGTCACGTTTCTGGTTCATCTCTAGATACAAATGTTAAAAATATGATGTGTAAAAGACTCATCGCTATGTGCATCTTGAACATATCTGGACTTGGAGAGGCTACATAAAACTGATTATATAAATGCACCCTAAATACATTTAAACAGATTAAAAACAAGATGCCAGAAACGCAAGTTTCTCCAATATGCCTGTGACAACCAATAACCTTTCAAATTAAAGATCACGTAACATAGCACCAAGGCTGGCAGCATCAAAGACATTAAAAGACAAAGAATAAAACACATTTTAGTAATGTGGCTAACGCACTTTGCAGAAAACAATATGGATTTTAACCTGACTGCCAAATGAGTTTTATCGGCATATATGCATGTGATTGTGATGAAATTAAGACTGCCATTTAGATTCAACACTAAAGAAGAAGAGACTTGTCAAAGTGCAAGACAGAGAGAAGCCAGTGTAGGGTGTACCGAGGCATTCCGTCAACATGCACTAAACCCTTAAAGAGGGATAGTGTGTGTGTGTACGATAATAGTCTCAGCCAATCAGCAACTTACCTTTTGCACTTTTAAAGCATCACTATTACTTTTACCCGAATACTACCGTATATTGTTATTTAGCAGTAAAAACAGCTGCAGCCTTACCCTGCGTTCACACTAGTATAAAAGGCAGTATTTGTAGACGAAAAAACAGGCAACAATTTCTGGGCATAGAAGGAAAATTAGGTGCAGTGTCATGTCTAGTATCATTTTACTGACAAGAACCGCTCACTCCACACATTCTGGATACTAGGGGTGGGTGATATGGCCCTAAAATATTATCACAATATTTTAGGGTACTTTTGCGATAACAATATATTTGGCGATATATTTCAACAGCACACAATTGCAACAAAATATATTATGTACTTTGAAATATCTGACCTCGTGGCATTTTTGATTTTCCTCGTACTGTGCTACGTGGTGAAACAGATTATGTTTGTTGTTACAGACCTTTTGCATAGCTTATATATCACTGCAGTCTGATATTTGGTACCAAAACCACCTCCACACTACCGAAGTCACTCCCCTTTTGGGACAAACTACTTCCACATAACCCACTTTCTGCCATATCTGTTGCTCTGCCTATGAGTCACGTACTGGATGTAATCCATACTCTGTGTAAATCCACCATGTCATTACACAAAGACGATATCACGATATGGATGTTTGATATCATGTAAAAATTATACCGGTATTATTGCGAACGATACGATATGGCACAGCCCTACTGGATACCCCCCCCCCAAATCCCCCCACACACACACAAACACACACACACACATACACACGATAAGCACGTATGAAATGATGATCTACTTTGCCTTTTATTCCACTGCAGACAGTATGAAGCTGAGCTATTCCATATCAACTTGGGGCTGTGGTGGCCTAATGGTTAAGGTACTGGACTACGGACCAGAAGGTCCAGGGTTCAAATCCCAGTTGGGTCCCTGAGCAAGGCCCTTAAGTCGCTCTGGATAAGACCTGCAACACATTCCAAAAAAAGTTGGAATGGAGGCACGGAAGGACCATCACACAGTGGAAATGTGTATTGTGTTTAGATGAATCAGTATTCCAGGTCTTTTTGGAAAAAATGGACACTACGGACAGTACAAAATGGACCATTCAGACTATTATTAGGCCAGGGTCTGTCATGGTATGGGTCTGTGTTCTGCCATAAAGGTCACTTACACTTCTGTAATGGCAGCATTAATACAGGAAATTACACTGATATTAAAGATGCACACATTACAGAGGCATGGTTGCAGAAGAAGAGGGTACAAGTACTGGACTGGCCTCCCTACAGTCCTGACATGTCCCCAATAGAGAATAACTGGAGAAATATAAAACAAATATTGTGACAACGACACCCCTGTACTGTTGCATATCTTAATATAGGAAGAATGGAACAAAATAACACCTGAAACACAATCACTTGGTATCATCTGTGCCAAAATGTCTTTTAAGTGTGGTTAAAAGGAATGGACATATTACAAAGTGATAAATGCTTTACTGGGCTACTTTTTTTGGAATGTATTACAGGCCTGAAATGCAGTAAAAAATGTTTATTAACAAATGAAATAAAAATTGACCACACAAAGCACGGAATATCTCCGGTCCATACTGTCTGCAATGAAATAAAAGTAAATGTAGGAAGCACACGTACTTTCCATAATTACCCAACTTTTTCTAATTTGGGGTGGTATATTCCTTGTGTATTGGATGCATTAAGTGATTGTGTTTCACATAACCAAGTAAAACATTTTTTTTCTGAAGAATAACAATTAAAAATAGCTAGTTACATTTTAGCATTGTGTCAAAAAGGATTGTTACACCCCTAAGAATGGAAAAGAACAACAATATGTAAAACTAAATTAATCAAAAATAGTACAAAAATTACATTTATGTAACACCCCAGAGGCCTAAACATTAGATGATCGGAGCTAGCATGTAAGTGTCAGAGGTTTCATTTGTTAAGTGCCCATGAAAGAGGAGACAGAGCGCATCACCTGAGACTAGTGGCAACTAATTGTAATGTGAACACAGGGTAACAGGCTCTCTAAACTGTACCCCAATTAGGCTGCACCTTACTTTATGCCATGATCATTTGAGAATAGTGTGTTTTACAAAAATCCACCTTG
The DNA here is from genome assembly GCA_034779995.1 of Parotocinclus haroldoi. Taxonomy (NCBI): domain Eukaryota; kingdom Metazoa; phylum Chordata; class Actinopteri; order Siluriformes; family Loricariidae; genus Parotocinclus; species Parotocinclus haroldoi. The sequence continues at coordinate 2,262 of JAUZST010016197.1, read as the reverse complement.
AAGTCATTGGTATCAAACCGACTAAATTAAATGAATTGGTTCACAGTTAATATTTGCAGTGTAATTGTGTGTGTGAGAGAGATACCTGCCGTATGCAAGTTGACTGTGTCTCCCTCATTATCCGATGAGGCTGACGACGATGATGAAGTGTGGGCGGTGGCATCGCTGTCACTGGTGCTGCTGTCCTGCAGTGGACGGGGATTACGCTTGGCCACTGCCTCCCGCTTCTGCCTCAGGAGGCGCATTCGCTCTTTCTGTCTCTGGCTGCGTTGGCCTCGTCCTCGGGTACGCCCACCATTCATCTGCTTCTCCTGGCAGCGGTTTTTCTTAGCGGCCATAGCCACACCGGCAGACGCTTCGCTTTCGGACCGCAAACGCCGCGACGACTTCCTAGGGGCAGGGTCGGAATGGGTGGAAGGTGCGAGGTCAGTCTTAGCTAGCTCCACATCATCCTCTTCGGCTGAGGAGAGAGTATCTGAGTCGCCCAGGTGGCCAGAGGAAGAGGGCGAGCGCAGGCATGCTGAAGAGTCACTGTCTTCCTGTGCACATAGCTGAATGACAGAGGGCGCAGGGTCTGTTTCTGATGGCAATGGCTCGGGCGAGGAGTCTCTGCGCAGCTCCTTTAGCAGACAGGGCATGGACAACAGCCCTGGTGGAAGCAGCTTGGAAGGGTTTTGCGTGCTAACTGGCTCCTCACATGTCGGAGAACTAGAAGAGGGGGCTTCAGGATTCAAGGGAGAGCCACGATCTTCTTCTGTGGCCCCGTCCTCTGCCAGGCATTCCGGGAGCTCGTTGGCATTCCTGCCGTCAGCCATTGCTGTAGGGCGGGCCCAGCTAGGATCTGTCTCCACGGCAGCAGGTCCTAGGAGATTTTTGACTGCGGGTGATCTAAAAATCAAAATTCACTCTACATTACAATTATCTATTCAGCATAAAAGTGTACATTTTTTCAAGTATGCAAATAGTGTGAAAATACACACTTTTAAAGCGTTCTACAAGATCAGTCTCCATTAACAAACACCGTCAGCTACAGTTTCTTAAGTCTAACATGGTAGGTTACATAATTGGTGATTTTCATTTATTCATTTGCTAATAGGAAATATAATGAAATATCCCATAATTTGCGTGAGCACTGTACAATAGTTGCTTTTAAAACTATATGTGCATATTTTATATATATATATATATAGATAGATAGATAGATAGATAGATAGATAGATAGATAGATAGAATCATATTTAAACCTGTATAATGTACTTATTTTAGTAAAGGGCAGTTCCTATTCCAAAAGGGTTCTGTGGAGTACTCTATTAAGAATAACTACTCTCCTCTCAAAAAGGGGATATTTCACTATAGGAAATTTGAATTATTTCCTGATTGTTGTGAGCAGTATATTCACCGTACGGTGCAAAAACGTTGCTATGCGGGTAGCACAGTGGCACAGCGATTAGCACGGTAACTCCAGTGCCCCTTGTTCTATCCCAACTTCTGTCCTGTGTGGAGTTTGCCAGTCATCCCCATGTCCACATGGGTGCACTCCAGGTACTCACAATGTCCTCACAAATTTTGTGCGTATTAGGTTAACTGGCGTTTCCAAAGTGCCCTTAGCATGTGTGCACACCATACGATGGACCCTGTATAGGGTTGTTCCTAATAACCTAGCCTAGTAACTGTTTCCATTTAACAGCTGAATGCAGTACCTGTAACATCATCTGTCTCAAGGTTGTGTGATGATGATGATAGCATGACATGCCAATATTAACAGTAAACACCACCACGAGCAAAAACAAAAGAATCATTTAACCATTACATTTTATTTTGACTTTATTTTCATCTCAACAACTGTTTTTGCTATTTAACATTATACTCTAGGGTTCTGATAACATAACTTGTCATGACAACTGAAATTTCAGCTACCTAAGGCATACAAAGTAGTAATAAAAGGCATACTAGTGTTGTTTTAATATTAACACTCAATTGACTGACGGCTTATGATGATTACAAGGGAACTACTGTAACCCCATTCCGGATGTCCTTGTTTGGTTGTCCTTGCGCCATGACAACAATGAAAATCTAAGTTTGCTTAAAGCAAATGCCCTACTGACCTCTCTGATGTAACCAACAACTAGATGTGTCACCATTGATTTAATACTGTAAGACACCTCACTAACACTCGCATGTACAAGCATTAAAAGACAATACAAAGATTAAATACTATGTAATAAGATAGGAATCTGTAAGAATTATTTAATAATATAGGGC